>JAOXYD010217308.1:0-19444 GCA_028565735.1 Pinacopodium congolense
ACTAAACGCAAAATAAATTTTAAATAAATTAAAACCTAAGAACATGCATAAAAACTAATTACTAAACAAAGATGAACCAAATACTAAATAAATAATTGAAACTATATAAAATAAAACCTTAAACAACTTAATAATTAATCAAAACTAAATCTGGAATTTTCATTCATACTTGAAACTAAACAATGTTTAAAGCTTGAATCAAAAAATTAAAACATAAAATTAAACTAACTAAACAACAATTGAAATTGGGCTAATTAAGAAAAATAAAGAAAATCATAAATTAATTCAAAGCAAATTAAAAGATGGTGTAAATGCAATAACAAAACAACAAATGCTGAAAAACCAATGCAGGTGCGTCATCTCTGGTGGAGCAGCTCTCCTGTGTAGCAGCATCTGGTAGTGAGTAATTCTAATTAAATTCAGCAGCTTCCCTTTTGTCCGCATGCCCGTCCTTTTCTCACCACTTGTCCCCCATCTACCAGCAGAACAGCTGCACTTGTCCACCCTCCACACGTCAGTAGCACTCGGACAAGCACCAGCTGCAAGACAGCCCTAAGTCGAAGACTAAAGCCGCACTCCACAGTCAAGATGCCAGCCACCAGTCCTCATGCTTCTCTCTGCTGCAACCGCCTCCACCAAAGCCTAGACTCCAGTCCTCACATCTGGATCGCCCTCTCCAATACACCAAAACCCCGTCCCACTCCCCTGCTTGGTGACCTAGGGATTAGTGCGTAAACTAAATTAAATTAAGCCCCTCCAGCTTTGTATTACCGCATGTCCAATTTCTATGAGCCACTGCTCGTCCCATTGTGATTTCCGCCTCCTAAACTCACCGTTTTAGTTAACTAAAATGGTGAGCTTAAATTAAAATGCAGCTGTTCAATTTTTTTCTTCTTTTTTTTTCAAATTAATACCATCTTTGTCTTTTGCTCCAATTTCTTTAAATTCATCATACTTTGGCTCAAAATTTGTGTTATCATAACAAATCTGTCATTAAATAAAATATAACATAAATTAAATATTTAAACAATAAAATGAGATTGAAATAACATAAAAAGCATATGAAAAATTAATAATTTCAATCTTATCACTGCCACCTTTTTTTATGCTCCTTCTTTGGCTGCAAGCCCTCTTTTCTATAACCTGGTGATGAGCAGCTTCATGAAGAAAAAAGAATGGACCCGAAAAGCTACAATCAAGCTTTTGAATGCCATTATAGCTTAATTAAATAAAGATTAAGGGTGTAATGTATTGAACCAAGGTGGTTCCAAGAATGTATTTTGATGATGACAAAACATTATCATTACTAATGTTTAAGTTTTTGATGCTTTTATAAGATAAGTTAATTTTTAAAGTGTAATAATATAACTGTGGAGCCTAAGGTAGAAGAGCTCAAGCATTGGATGATCAAGAATAGATAAGGTGATCAAGAGTGAAGATCATGAAAGAAGATCAAGACATGAAGATGAAGATCAAGTTTAGACGAGTTTAGGAAAAGGTCTTAAAATGTAAATGTCCTAAACTTGATCTTAATCAATGCTTGAAAATGGCTCTCACATTTGCATATCATATTTGCATCAACATTTGCATATAGGATTTAAATTGTAGATTTACTGATTAATTGAATTTGATTAGTGTGTTGACATTTTAGGAATTGAATTATAATGGCATATAGGCTAAATGTTACGTAATTAAGATAAAATGTCATGAATTGTTTTTATATATGCTTCTTGATGCTTTCAAGTGAATTAAATTTTTGCTTAAAGTTGATTATGCTTATTTAAATCCACTTAAGTCTTATTAGGTTATGAATTTTGGTTTATAAAATGTTTGAAAAGTTTTAAAGTTGTTTAAGAATGAAAAGTTTTCATAATCAAGGCATTTCTTATTTTTTAAATGAATTGAATTGTTTCTATGATCCAAATAGCCTTGATATATGTTTTAAAACTTGTTTAAAGTCTTAATTAATGTTAGGAATTTATTTGAAAAGATTTTTATTTGGTTTAAAGCTTGATTTTTGGTTTTCTAGAGGTAATACATCAAGCTAAGAGGCAGTACGATGGGTTGTCCAAGCCCTTTGTATTGGGTCTATTTACAAAAACCTATACGGCAGGCTACATGGCATCTTATATCTCCCTAGAGACCACTATATTGGTCTTGACAGCATAATTACTAGTTTCTTTTTCATGTTTTTTAACATAATTTCTTTCGTAACATTTTTTATGCCATTTTATTAAAGATTAAAGCCACCAAATTGCTCATATTTAAAGCTGTCATTTTTTTTTCTTATTGATTCTTTTTCAATTTCTATTTTCATATTTTAAATCCATTTTTAGTGTTGAAAAATTTTTAATAGTTTTTTTAGACATGGACGAAGTTCATTAAACTTGTATTTTATTTTTTGATGGAGTATTTCATTTTTTTCAAGCATTCAAACACAGATTCATCAAAACTGTATCTATTTTAGTTCACCTTTTGTGTTTTTTGATTTTCATCTTGCAAATATGTTTTTATTGATTGAAAATAACCATACACATTTTGTTTAAGGTCTCAAGAGAGCAGTAAAGCATTTACTTTAATGTTTAATTACTTAAAATATTTATTTGAGATCAAAGAACACATGTTACTTAAATCTATTAAGTTTTCTGTGTAGCTCCTTTTCTCATTTCAATTTGACTTTTAAATGTGTTTTTAGCACTGCAACTTTGTTTTTTCCAATTTTCTAAGTTCTTAAGAGCGTACTAGTATTTTTGTTTCAAATTTTAAACTATTATATTGCTAGAATAAGCTTTATTTTACATATTTTACTAAAGCTGTCCAGGTTTGACTTTTTATACTTTGATCTTGATTTAATCCATTTGCGTGATCTATAAAACTATGTTTTTTTATTGTGATTTGATTCTAACTAATTGAATTAGGTTTGAGTAGGTTTGTTATATTGATTACATGCTATTTATTTTGTTAAAAACGCTTGTATATAGGCTGGAAATTTAAAGACTAGATAATTTTGACAGATTGTATTCATCTTGTTTTAAGTTGATTGTTTAATGCTATAAATTCATTTTTGTTCCTTCAATTATCATCTATTGAGGTGCAAGTATACTTTATATATATATATATTACCTCTAAAATATTTAAATTGGATTATATTGCTCGAGCTTTAAGAAAGCATCATTAAAGATGTGATTTGGTTATATAATTGGGGGAATTAATTTGTGTTAATTGTTAATTGGATTATAGGATGCTCTTCACCTTTAAAATAAATTTGATAGGTTACTCTTCACATAGCATAAAGAATATTTTAATTGATTTATTCATTATTTTTGAATTGGATTATTTTGGTGCTTTGCATATGCATTAAAATAACATAAGGCATAAGCATTGATTAGTTGCATTTGAGTTCCTTTCTTTAATTGATTTTGATCAAGTTTTATTAAGTTATATAAGCTCGTGTTAAAGCTCAAGGAAGCTTATTTTAGGGACTTTATTTATGGTCTAAAAATTGTATAATTTGGTTGTATGGAAAGGGTTACTCTTCGCCCATTGCGGAGAAAGATTGATAAGTTCCTCTTGACCTTAGAATAAGATTGTGAATAGGTTCCTGTTAACCTTAGAATTCAAGATTATTGTATAGGTTCCTCTTGACCTTTGAACAAGATTGTTGAATTACTCTTTACCTTAAAGTAAGATTGTAGAGGTTTCTTTTGGCTTTGTAATCAATATTGAAAAGGTTCCTCTTAGCCTTATAATCAAGATTGTTGTAAGGACTACTCTTCGCCTATTTAAAGTAAGATTAATGTTAATGCATTTCCAATACAAATTTAGAGACATGACGTAATCTATCTTTAGGATAGGTAAACCTCTATAAACCTCTATGTTTTTCTCTTTCCTTATCTCTTTAAGTTTATGTTTATTTTGTTTACTTAATATTGATTGAATTTGATTAGTTTTAGCATAAGAATAAAATTCCATTTAGGTTAAATTATGGTTTATAGATTTCATTTAATTGGAGTTGGCCTAAGGTGTTTAAAGTATTTTAATTCAAAAAGAAAAATTCTAAACTCCCAATTCACCCCCTCTTGAGTGCCATAAGGCTTACACAATGGATGTTAAAGTTCTAGCCAAGAAAAATATTAATAAAATCACCTCTCTTAATAAAGGAGATGGTTCAATAGCCTGCATGCAAACTGAGCTTCTTTAGGAGGTAGTAGATTACTTTACAAGGCCATATTACCCATCTTACACCAATAGATCTTTAGTTCATAATTTGCAACCTCTCTTTAAAACACAAATATCTTAAAAAGATAAGGATTTGTTAATAAAGCCAATCATGGAATCAAACATCAAAGAAACTTTATCTACTCTTAATCCTAATAAAGCTCCTAGAGTAGATGGGTTTCATGTTTTTTTCTTTCAAGAGACATGGTCACTCACTAAAGACATAATCATAGATGTTTAGGAATTCTTCTATAAGGTTATCATGCTCAAACAGTTGAACATGACTTATTTTACTATAGTTCCAAAAGTGGATGCACCTAGCTCACTAAAGGAACTTTGGCCCATTCTATGTTGTAATACAATTTATAGAGTGTTTTTAAAGTTGTTAGGTGATAAGATTAAGAAGGTCGTTAGCTTTATATAGATCAATCATAAGGAGCTTACATCAAAGTTAGAGTCATTAATGATAAGATCTGCTTACTTAAGAAAATTTCAAAAACTATGGTAAGAAGCATTCTATGAAATATTGTGATTCTAAAATAGATTTTTAGAAGGCATATGATTTAATTGAGTGGTCCTTCATACTAAATGCATTAAGAGGTCTTAGTTGTCCTAACATGCTTGCTAGATGGATTAAGTAATGCTAATAACAGTTTCATATCGAATTCTTATAAATGGACAACCCTTGTTGAAAAAAATATAGAAGAGGCTTTTAAGTTAGTGTAACAAGCAACTATCAATAGTTAGAAGCATACAACTAATTAAGTCGATTATAAATAATTTACATGTCTATCTATCTTCCCACATTTTTTATCTGCAAATATCATCTAAACTATTAAGCAACGAATAAAGAGATTCTTTTAGGTAAGAGACATTATAAGGTGGCAAAAATCAAATAGAGTGATATTTGCTGTTCAAAATAGGAAGGAGGCCTTGGTATTGTTTCAATAATAATAAAAAATAAAACTCCAATGGCCAAAAAAATTTAAAGGATCTTGGTAGATAACAAAGTTTTATAGGTGAAATGGTTACATACAAATTATCTTAATAGTAACAATCCAGACCATTAACTCTAAATATGATTTATCATGGACATTTTACAATTTTATCAAGTTAAGAGAATCTATTATGAGGTTATGAGCTCTACACTAGGAAATGGAATGGCTTGCTCCTTTTAACATGATGATAGGTTTAATAAAGGACCACTTAACGAACTCCCTAAACTCTTATGTTTGAAGTCTTTGGTCCCATATAATAACAAATTAAATAAGGTTATATCAACATACTCTTATGCCTTTGAACTCCTTCCCAACTCTGTAGTGAAAGAGGAACTCATTAATTTCAGGTTTTGTACCTCTATCTAGGATAGGCTTGTATGGATTAAACATTCTTTTGGATTGTTCACTAATCACTCTTATAGGAATTTTTAAGAGTACGCCAACCTAGGCTTAAATGGCATGCACTAGTTTGGTTTTAATAATCTCTTCAGAAAATTTCTCCTATTTTATAGATAACTCTAAAGGGCAAGCTTAACATTGCAAATACACTTAGTAGGTTTCTTAAATCCCCCTTACTTGCTTTTTCTAGAATTCATTACCCACATGTTCTTTAAATGTAACTACTCCTTGAGATTATGGTATGAAGTTTCAAAATTATGTTACATCACAGCTCTTGTATAAAGCTTATGGAATAGTTATTAGTGGAAAACACCCTAATAAATAATATCTTGATAGTGATTAAGATATCCCTAGCCAACTCAGTATATATACTTTGGAAGGATAGAAATTAAAGGTTCTTTCAAAACAAAAGCACTCCCATAAAGGATCTGTTGGTTAAGCTAATTTTTACTATAAGGTAACATATCATAGCCTATCGGCATTGGGATGGCTGCAGTGAAATGGTTAAAAGCAGATGGAGGTTGAAAAAATGATGAAGATTTCAGGTCTACTTCACAAGATTATATAGGTTCCTAAGTTAGATAAACATAGTTACTAATTACAGGTACAGATTCCAATAATGATTGAAACTAGATGACACTTGGCTCAGCCTAAGTTGTTTAGCGTAAAGGCCTCAATGTATCACTTGTTGCTTCCTTTTGTTTTTAAGCCTCCTGGTATGATCTAATGTTGTTATAACCTTTATTTTTTATTGTATTCCATGGACTAAAACTTCAAGTCTTTGTATTTCCATTTTATTACTTCATTTACTTTTTCAAAAAAGGATTATTATGCTTTAAAAAAATCCTTTTACCAAACAGATTTTCCCCAAATTAAATGGAGTAAATTAATTTTTTTTCCAGCTGGTCAATCTTATAAACAACAGTTGAATTTTATATATCTATTTGATTAAAAATTTTCTCTTAACTCGGATTTCTTCCATTAGACCTTCCATAATACTTCAAATTTAATTGATTAAACATCTTAATTTTTTATGCTATCAAGCATTCATGTAACTTATTGTTGAACCAAGAAAGTTCTAATCATATGTTTTGATGATGAAAAAATGTTATTATTACTAATGTTTAAGTTTTTGATGAGTTAATAAGACATGTTGATGTGAGTATCCAAAAGCATGTCTTGAACAAAGGTAGAAGAGGCTTCATGAAGATAATGAAGGAAGGAATAAGCATTGAAGAGTTAAGTGAAGATTAAGAGAAGAAGATCAAGTTTGGTTAGGTTTAGGTATGTAATCCTAAACCTAATCTTAATCAATACATGAAAGGACTCACACATTTGCATGAAATATTTGCATATAGGATTTTAATAATGGTTTTAGTGACTAACTGGATTTGATTATGGCATTGGTTTGCTAGGAATTGATTTAGAAAGGCATGTAGACATCATGTTTATATTAATCAAGAGGTAATGTGATGACTTATATTAATGAGTGCCTCTTGATGAGTTTAAGTGAATTGAATTGTTGATTAAAGTCATTTATATGTGTTTGAATTTGTTTTAACATACTTGTGACATAAATTTTGGTTTATGAAATGTTTGAAAAGTTTTTTAAAGTTGTTAAAAATTGAAAAGTTTCATATTATAGCAAATCCATCTTTTTGAATTAAATCATATTGATTTGTTATATAGTCCCTAATTACGTCATAAGACTTTTTTAAAGTCCTATTCTATGCTAGGATAATTTTGAAATTTTTTGGAATTATTTTCTTTCAGATGTTTGATTTTTAAAGCAAAATGGAGGTTTAATGAAGGGTACAATAGGGTCATTATACTCCAGTAGCCTACCATTTAGGTCTCTGTCCAATGGTTCTTTATTTCCTTTCTTAGAATTAATTTGTTTTTTGTGTCTAAACAACTAGGGTTAATAAAAAAAAGCTGTAAAACCATCCTTAACAGATATCTTAGCCTCCCAAAACTTTAAAAACCCATTTTCAAGCTCTTCAATCAGATTTGAAAGATCAATCTTCCTCTCATCTATAAGCTATCTCTATTTTGTATTGTTTTGGTTTTCTCTTATCTCTATCCACTCTAAACTATTTTTAGATTAATAGATTGTTGTTTTATGTTATATTAAGTGTTTCCAAGTTGAATCAATCATAGTTTCTATTTTCAAGTTGATTATTTGGATATATTAGAGCTTTATCTTTCAACTTCATTAAAACAAAATATATTTGTTCTGATATGTCTTAGATATTGATTTTCAATACCTTAATCTATTTTAAAATTTTCGAAATTGTGTTTTCTTTGTTTACTTAGTGTTCTTAGAGATTGTCTATTTTTTATTTCAATTTTTGGAAGATTATTTCTAAGGTTTTAAGTCAGTTCTTTTCAAAGATACCAAATCTGTCTATACTTTTCTATCATAAAATTTAACGTGATTTTGAATATTTTAATAAGTTTCTAAAATCTTAATATAATTATTTTCTAATTGCTTAAGATTTTGAGAGTGTGTTTAATTTTTTTTTTGAAATTTTTAGAATATTATTTCATTGGTATTAAAATTACTTTTCCAAATACACCTAAATTATCACTATTTTTTTATGCATGTGCTAACTTCGTATTTCAGTTATCAAAGTTAGTTTTTGGTGTGAAAACTTATTATTATTATTTTAATGATATCAGGATCATCTAGGTATTTTTAGATTAATTGTGAGCACTTATATCTTTTGTTTAAGGTCCAAATTTGTAGACTGTCTTAAATTGTCCAGATTGTGTGCACTAGACTTGATTCATATATTTGAGAATCTAAATTAGATTTGTTTACTTACAAGTCTTTTTTTTTAAGTCCTTAAGATCATAATTGGCTATCTAATTGATTTTTAGAGGTTTGTTTAAGTGTTTGGAAGCATTTTTTATCTTAACCATCAAATCTGTCTAGGTTTGGTTCGTGTGAGTGTTTTAGATTATGTTTTCAGAATCATACACGTTTTTAGTACATCAATGAGGCATATTTTTTTAAGCTTTCATTAGAGCCATTGATCATTCATATTATTATTGAAAGCATATAAGCCCTTAGTTTGATTGTGCTTTAAGTGAAACACATCCCTAACTGTTCTTAGTTACTTTTGAAGGGGTAATTTAAATTGTTAGGTTGCTCTTCACTTAGGATAAAGAAGATTTAAATTAAGTTATTCATTAATTATGGATTGGATTGTCTTAGGGTTTGTATGAGCATTAAATATTGCATAAGGCATTAACATTACATTGATTGCATTTGAGCCTCATTCTTGATTTGATTGTGATCAAGTTTTTCATAAGCTATATAAGCTTGATTTAAGGCTTTGGTAGCCTAAGTTTGGGGTTTGTTTTATGGGAAACAAAATAGTGTATTTTAGTTATATTTGTATAGGGTTACTCTTCATCCATTAGAAAGTAAGATTAGTTGGGTTTCTCTTAATCCTAAGAATCAAGATTGGATGGGTTCCTCTTGACTTAAAGAATCAAGATTGGTTAGGTTCCTTTTGACCCTTGTGAATTAAGATTGTATTAGGTTTCTCTTGACCTTGGTTAACAAGATTTTTGTAAGGGTTACTCTTTACCCTAGAAGAAGATTGTAATTATTTTTGATTTGTTAGTAAAGAACATCATCTAAAAAGTAGTTGGAGAGGAGACGTAGCTTATCTTTGAAATAGGTGAACTTTTTTAACAAATCGTGTGTCTTTGCCCTCTTCTCTCTCTCTTTACTTATTTCATATTGTGTGCTATTTGTATTCACTTCTACATATCTTATTGGATTGAATTGTTTTTAGTGTTGAGTTTAATTTGTTAAGAAAATTTTTAAGGCTTAATTCACCCCCTTGAGTGCCTTTAGGGCTTACATTTATATTCACATTAATTTTCAATATTTTATTTGGTTATCAAACTTTCTAACATTGGAATCATAGTTAATATTAACCTTTTGTTAAATTTTATTTTGCATTTTAAATAGTTATTTTCTAGTTTATTGGGAAATTTTTGAGAATTAATTTGATATCTTAAAATTTAATGATATAGAATTATGAATTGTATATATAAACCATTTTATCGTTATCTATTTTCCTTATTTATTATTTAAAAATATTAATTCCACATTGAAAATTTTTTTTATAAAACTTTATTAAACATTGAAACTTCGATGTTATAATAAATTTTATATTTTAGAAATTTTAAGTATATAGAATAGACTTTAAGTTATTTAGTCATATTTAAGGAATGACATCATCTTCAATTTAAAATTTTTTATATAAATTACTCTAATCTTTTATTTATTTTAAAAAGAAATTTATTTAATTTTTAAACGTTTTTGGGTACATATAAAAAATAATGGGATGTCATCTTATTTTGAATTGTCTACTATAAATATGGGTCCACAATTATTCGTTATATTATTTAATGAATTTTTGGGGCACCTAAAGTCTAATAACTTACTCTATAAAATTGCTAATTATATATATTTTTGTAGTTTAAAGAAGCAATAAAAGATAGAAGATGGTAAAGTATTTGGGACACTTCTTCATATACTTCAGGTACTTTTCAAGTAACAGAAAAGATAAAAATCTCTTTGATAATTTGTGACATATTTAACAATGAAATGTGCATGTTTTTATATTAAATAATTTAATAAAATTTAATTTTTAAATATTTTTAATATTAAAAAGTATTTTTATAATTTTAAATCATAAATTTTTTTTGAAATAACTACAAAATATTATAGTCTTTTACCTGTTAATTATTATGCTTGATTTAAATAGATGCTACTAGAGTTATCATTACAGTTTTAATTACTAGTCCTTTTCATTAGTTTGATATTTAACTTGATAAAGAGTTGATTAATTGATTAAAGTTTATTTCTGCTGCCTTGAGACTAAAAAACATAACTAGCATATTTGTTTGTATATATATATATATATATAGAGAGAGAGAGAGAGAGAGAGAGAACCATGTTTTTAGTTTTTAAATTTTAAGAAAATTTTAATTAAATTATATAATTTAAAATTTTTTTGTCTTGTATATTTATATTTCAATTTAATATTTTTTGTCAATTTCATGAATAAAAATTTTAAATGGAAAAAATATTTCTAGAAAATTTTAAAAATAAGTAGATAACTTTCAAATTTACATAATTTTATGTATCATATTTCGTATCATTTAACAACAAAATTATATCATTTCCTAGTAGATGTAGAAATATATATGAAATAGTATAACTTTGGCATTAAATAATGTATAAGTATGATAAATGAAATAGTATAATTTTGAAAACTATCTAAGTATATTTTTAAGTTGTTTAAACGTTTGTTTTCACATTAAATTTCCATTAATGAAAGTTGATGGAAAGATTATATTGAATTGAAATATAGAAATATAAGACTGAAATAAATTTTTTTTAAGTTATAAGACTTGAATAGAAATTTTTTAAAGTTTTAAGTATCAAAACTATAATTATTGTTATAAGAAATATATGTAATCCTTAAGTTATTTAGCTTGGGGTTAGCTATTGAAATTTAATTAGAACTATTTGCAAGATTATGATTAATGTGTTACTTGTGTTCTAAAGGAAAAATAATTGATTTTAGTAATACTGATGCAGATGTGGATCAATACCACCGTTTCAATGTACGTTTTTCCATGCAATTTATCAATGCTTAACCTTTCATGTTAACTGCAAATGGTTGGACCAAGAGATGAAAAAATAAAATTTCTTGTATTCCTTATCCAAAAACAAAAAAAAAAACAAAATCTACTAGCTAAAATATGGTTTTTTTAAATTTGTAAATAGGAAGATGTTAACCTTATGAAGGATATGAGAATGGATGCATACACATTCTCAGATTCCTAGACTAGGATATATACTAGTGAGTTTAAAACATAACAAATTATTATTGTCAAAAGTTTAATTTTTTTCAATATCAAGAAAGTAGCATTGATTTATTAGAAACTGAGTGGGAAACATAGAAATGAACAAATCATGTACATTTTTTTTCCACACAGATAGAGCAAGGGAAATCAACCAAGTAGGAATTGACCATTATAGAAATCTTATCAATGCTTTACTTTCCAAAGGTAATTATTCCTTTCATATGCCCCTAATTAAGAGCGTGCAGGAATAATATTAATGTTTAATCACGAAATCATCTAATCATTCAAATTGGCAACTCCATGCATGAGTAGTAGTTAGAACCATATGTGACCCTTTACCATTGGGAACTTCCTCAAGCTTTGGCTAATAATACAAGGAATGGCTTAGCCCTCTTATAATGTAAGTGGCATTCTTATACATACTAATACATTGCGAGTACTAGTAACGGTGGACTATTTTGAGCAAAGACATGACCTATGCTTTTTCATAGGTATGAATTCACTACATATGTAGAGACTTGATTTCAGAATATTGGTGCTATAGTAAAAACATAAAATGGTAATCAATGAGCTCCATACATTTAACGTATGTTATTGTTTTATCGTAAGTATACAGATCGTATCCATATAATATAATTAGTATCATTCTCACGAAGATTGTGATTAGTCACTTAAAAATTTAAGTAGCACTTTGTTTAATTTAAATAGTAGATTGAGACTGATTAAAATTAAATTAAGTGAAAACAAATTAACAATTGAATAGTTAAAAGAGTAGCAATGAACTTGAGATTAACCAATAATCAAAACTTAAGAATTACTTCTGTCCTTGTTTTACCTTCCCCTTACCTTATTAATTCAGTTATGCTTGACTATTGATATGTTACATTTTGATTACAATCGACAAAGATCTAATCAATTACTCCTAATTGAAAAAAAGAGGAATTGAATTGCAATTCCTTAAAATTATTCCTAAATATCCAACTAGATTTGAAGCAATCCCATGGGTAACTAATAAACAATTAATATCTCTCTTCAATTGTCTATTAAAATGATGTTTATAAGTCTATTATATTGCCAACTCTCATCGTGCAACATAACATAGATATTTGATCCAATTCTCGATTTAAATTAATCATAAAAATAATAAACACCACAAAGTATATCGTATTGAATGAACAAGATGAAGTTCTTATAAAGTAGATCAAGAGTAATCCCTAAAGTGAACTTAGCAATTCATAAAGTTAATCAACCTATAAACATTCAAATTCATCATACAAAAATAAAGAAAGAAGAAGAAATAAGTAAAAGAGTGTAGCTTAAAAGTCTTCTTTCTATAATCCTTATGTAGAAAAATATGGAAAGCTTGAGTCTTGATGTTTTCCCTTTTGATCTTGATTTTCTGTTATTGAGGCAACCTCTTTCTTGTTTTTATTCTTCCATAAATCCTTTCTAACCCTCCTAGGATGGCTCTTAGGGTTTTTTAATGGTTCTTGTGTCCTAAATAGCTTTGAACACTAAAAAATGTGTGGAATTCTCATTCTGGAAAATTTTGCTCGGTGTGATCATGCTACCGGAATGAGGGTGACAAAAACCTATTAGAAGGTGATGGGCTTCTAATGAATATGACAAAGAAAATTTAGAGTAGAAAATAAAAAATTCATAGAGTATTTTGAATTTTGTAATAATAAATTTAATAAAAACTTAAGAATGAGAAAAGCACTCTTAATGGAAGAGGAACTCTCATTTAAAACTAATGTTTAACTCAATTTCTTTTAACTTATTATTAAAAATGAGGGGAAGGACCCCTATTTATAACTACTTAAAGATCCTTCTATATAATCAATATTCACCACTAGTCTTGAAGATTTTTCTAGACTTAATATGTTTTTATATTTTCTAGATATTTAAAAGATACTTCTAGAAAAAAAGAGATATTTTTAAACATCTTCTAGAACTTGTACTCTTTATTTTTTAAGCCTATACAGGTGGTCCATTTTAAGTACATGAAATCCAAAATAAGTTTATGTTCCATTATCCCCCTTTAAACTTGGTTTCGTAACTCCAAGATAGCTTTTAAGTTTGATGAACATATTCTTCTTTAGAGGTTTTGCGAAGATATCAACTATTTGGTCTTTAGTCTTTACATGTGTTATTTCCACTTCTTTCTTTATTACACATTCTTGTATGAAATGATATGTTGTATCTATATGTTTGCTCCTATCATGGAAGACTGTATATTTAACCAAAGCTAATGCGTACTTGTTATTAATAAAAAAATCTTATGGGTTCTTGTGGAATATGAAGATCCTTCATTAAACTCCTTAACTAAATGGCATGACAAATTCAAGAATTAGCAGCCACATACTTAACTTCACAAGTGGAGAGGGTAACTATATGTTCCTTCTTGGAACTCCAAGTGAAGATAATATCTCCCATTTAAAACACAGTACTAGTAGTGCTCTTTCTATCATCAATATCTTTAGATCAATTACCATCGTAATAATTTTCAAGTTTAAACTCTTTAGATAGTGAGTAGAGAAAATTATAATCAAGTGTACCTTTAATATAGCTCAGGATCCTTTTAGTCGTCTTTAAATAGGTGGCTGTATGTGACTCCATATAGTGGCTAATAAGTCTACTCCATAAAGGATATCAAGCCTTGTACATGTTAAGGCGTGCAAACTTCCACCGAGACTCTTTAATAGTGCAGGATCCATGTTTTCTCCCTCTTCATGCTTAGACAAATTTATCCCATATTTAACAAGTTTCTTAATATTCTTGCTTTCATCCATTTTGAATTTATTGAGGACATCCCTTGTATAGCCTTCTTGGGAGAAGAATATGCCTTTCGCCTTCCTCCTCTTACTCTACTTCAATGCCAAGATAGTAAGACATAAGGCCAAGATCACTCATCTCAAACGCTTTTGCCATTGTGCCTTTAAATTCTTCAATCAAATTCAGATTATTGCTCATGAAGATTAATTTATTCACATCTAAGAAAATAATTAAGATATCTCCACGCTTATTTGAGGACATGTTCATGTAGACACTTTATAAAGTTGGTTTCTTGAAAATATTTATCAATTCTACTATACCATGCCCTTGGTGCTTGCTTTAAGCCATACAAGGCTTTCTTCAACTTCAACATTTTGTCTTTATTCCTTTTCACTACATAACCCAAAGGTTAATCTAAATAAACTTCTTCTTCAAGGAAAACCATTAAAAAAGCTAACTTTATATCCATTTAATGAAACTTCCATTTATTTTGTGTTGCGTAAGAAATAATTAGTCTAATAGTTTCAAAATAAGCAACAAGTACAAATACCTCTTTAAAATTGATGCTGACCTTTAGATTGTAGCCTTTTTCCATTAGCCTTGCCTTATATCTTTCTACTTCTCCTTTAACA
This sequence comes from Pinacopodium congolense, assembly GCA_028565735.1. Taxonomy (NCBI): domain Eukaryota; kingdom Viridiplantae; phylum Streptophyta; class Magnoliopsida; order Malpighiales; family Erythroxylaceae; genus Pinacopodium; species Pinacopodium congolense. The sequence continues at coordinate 14,921 of JAOXYD010217308.1, forward strand.
TTCTTATTTAACTTATAGATCTACTTGACTCTAATTACCTTTTACCCTTTTAGAAGTGTTGCAAGCTCCCATATGTTATTTTTTATAATGGCATTGATCTCCTCATCCATAGCATTTCTCTATTTTTAGTTTTGGATTACTTCTTCAAATCTTATTTATTTATAATTGGAAAAAATAAAAAATAAATTTAAATCATTTTGATGATCATTTACCTCAATTATGTCTTGAAAATTTCTTTCCTTTCACACCTTTCTTTCCATTAGGAATGATGATGGGGAGTTAATGTGAGATAATGCTCTTGGTAATGTGGGAGGCATAACATGCTCTTGTATTTCTTCATTTTCTTACTCTTTTTCTTTGTCTTCAATTATGAAAGGAAGGAATTCATAATTTTCTTCTCGAACATCCCATTTCCATGTACATTCTTCATCAAACTTTACATCTATACTAGTGACCACTTTTCCATTACTTGAATTGTGAAGTTTGTAACACTTTGAACTTTGATTACCGCCAACAAATACGAATTCTCACTCTTGCCATCAAATATTGATCTTCTTTCGTCTGGTACATGGATATAGACTATGCTCCTAAATATCTTTAAGCATCCAATGCCAGGTTTGCATCCACTCTATACCTCTTGTGGTTTTCTTCCTTATACAAGAATTGTGGATGAGCAGTTGGACAGGTAACCGTACATTCCACAGTTTTGATTTATAACTCCTTAGAATTCTTCTTACTTTTCAACATACTTAGAGTATTTCAAGAATATTTATATTATTTTTCTTTGCTACTCCATTTTATTATGTAGATATTGGAATCGTTAAAGGATGAAAATTTCGTGCTCTTCATAAATTTGGTTGAATTCTCTTGAAGTGAATTCTTCCTTTATTTGATCTTAAAGCATTGATCTTACATTCACTTTCTTTTTCAACAAATGCTTTAAACTTTTTATAGGCACAAAATGACTTTGATTTCTCCTTCAAAAAATATACTTGCATCTTTCTTAAAAAATAATCAATAAAGAGAATGGAGTGTCTATTCTTACCAAAGGATCAAGGTGAAATCAGACCATGTATATCAGTGTATACGAGTTATAATATCTTACTAGCTCTTGTATTGGCCTATTTTGGAAAGAATTTATTTAATGCTTTTCAAATAGGCATCCCTCACATAATTGATCAAGATGATTGACCAAAGGTAATCCTTTCACCATTATTTTCACACATTACAATTTTAATCTAGTAAATTTCAAATGCCCAAATCCTAGATGCCAAAGCCAGCAAGAGTCTTTGATGTAGGATTGAAGACATTGTACGACATCATTTTTTATGCTAATTAAGAACATCCTACTTCTTGTCATTGGAACCTTGACAATCAAATTATTTATTTGATCTTTTATTAAAAGACTAGGATCTTTAAGGAAAATATCATAGTTTTTCTCTAAGAATTGTCTCAAACTTATTGTATTGTTTTTTTATATTTGGAATATAATATACATTTGAAATAAATTAATATCTTTTATCTTTTAGACGGATTAAAATTTTATCTTTGCCTTTGATTGGTATCTTGGATGTATCTTTAAATATAATATTTTCACTTACGGACTCATCAAACTCCACAAACATATCTTTACTCCTCCACATATGATTACTAGCACCAGTGTCCAAGCATTAAGTGCTCTTTTCAATGCCTTGCACTCTTTTGTAAGCCAATAATATAGTGGATTCTTCTTTCTTCTCCTCAACATAGTGGGCTTTCTCTTAAAAATTATTAGGAGCATTTTCATATTCCAAAGCAAAGTACCCAAATTTGTAACAATTAAAACATTTAACTTGAGTTTTTCCATAGATTTGGCCTTTATCAATTCTTCGCATGCTTCCTCTTCCACATCTTTTTGTATATGGATTGCTTTGTCTTTTTCCTCCATTATAAGATGGTTAAAAACCTTCTTGTTTATAACTTTCACGTCCTCCTCCATGACCTCTTGTTCTTTGGTCTCATTGGATAGTAAATTTTTTTCCTTTCCATTCAAAGTGATCTAGCTTTGAAAAACATGTTCCAAGACCTTTTACTTCCTCTTTTGCCTTTCTTCATGTGCTTTGAATGAGTCTTTAATTCGTTCAATAGTCATAGCCTTCAAATCTTTTATTTCTTCAATGATTACTATAATATTCTCAAATTTGAAAAGTAAAGAGTGGAGAACATTCTCTATTATTCTTGTGTTAGTGATAGTTCCTTATTATTTCTCATTTGATTGGCTATAACTATATCTTTTATAAAATAATTACTTATGGTTTCATTCTAAAAGATTGAAGGTGTACCTTTTTTAGTTTTTCCTATCCTTTAAATGATACTTGGAGCTGCTTCTATGCTTCTTTAGAGGCATTAGAGGTTGATATTAACTTAAACATCTCGTAATCTACAACTTGAAAAATGTGGGAGAGAACTTTCTTATTTCTCTTCCTTGAATTCTTTAAGGCATATTTTTGAACTTGAGATAAAATAGTCTCATCCTTTAGCTCAATGTAACCATTTTCTAAATTTTTTCAAAGATTATATGCTCCAATAAAAGTCTTCATTTTGATGCTCTAATTGTCATAGAGTTATTTAGAGAACTTTGTAACTTTGAGAGCCAATTCATTTGCCATATTCTACCATAAGGATCTTCAAACTTTGATACCACTTTGTTGGAAGGTGATGGACTTCTATTAAAGATGACAAAGAAAATTTATAGTAGATAATCAACTAAAATTTAAAGAGGAATTTGAAGTTTGCAATAAGAACTTTAATAAAACTTATGAATGAGAAAGACACTCTTAATGGAAAAGGAACTCTCACTTGAAACTAATGCTCAACTCAATTTCTCTTAACTTGTTATCTTAACTTGTTACTACAAATGAAGGAAATAACCTCTATTTATACTACTATAGAATCCTTCTATATAATCAATATTCACGACAAGTTTTGAAGATTTTTCTAGACTTGAGATATTTCTATAAAGTATCTAAATATTTCTTCAAATTATCTGAATATTTCTATAAATTGTATAAATATTTAAAAGATACTTTTAGACAAAGATATTTTTAGACATCTTCTAGAACTCATGCTTTTTATCTTTTGGGTCTATACAAGTAGACCATTTTAAATATATGAATTCCAAAACAAGTTTATGTTGTAATAAAATCAGCCATCTAGGCAAGGAATGATTGTGACAGAGAGGTGTTCTTAACCTTGTTCTTGTTTTCTCTAACTTTTCTATCTTTCGGTTTTTCTTAGTATTTTAATATAACTTCTACGTTACACGTCCTCTGACCTTGTAACGACATGATGTTATTAATCCTTAAATTGATTACATTACTAATCCAACTTCAAAATATAATTTCTTAACAAAGTCCCCTGAACTTAAGGTGGTGCTTGTTTCATCTTCTTTTACTCTTCTTTTAATGCACTCTTCATAGCTTGTCCTATGACTTTAATATTAATGTAGAACTTCTTAACTTAATGCTCCAACTCTTCAAATTAATTTCACATTTTTTTAATGATTCCAAAAATATCACCAAATTCCTAAAAAACATAAACAAGTATCTAAAATAACTTAAGGCAACATCTTCATAATAAACTAAATATACACCTAAATCATATGGAATTTCCCTTGAAACCTAAAATAATGATCATGAAACCGTGCCTAAAAGATAAATTGGGCTGCTACCAATGTATAAGATATAATATAGTTTGGAGGCTTCTACAAAACGCTCTGCACACCAAATTTAAAGTGAAGGAAATTCAGCTATTGAGCCATAAATAAGAGCTCACCACGTTATTCTTTCCTATGCAATTATAGCTGATATTTATAGGAAAAAATACAAGGTACACTAAGTAGTTCAATCAAATAGAAACCAATAGTTATGGTTTTAAGTTGTAAGGTTCTAGAAAATATGTGCATGCACAACAAGGTGGCTCACTTTATGTATCATTTGATACTATCAAGTTTGAACTAGCATCAAATTCTATAGAAGACATTGAAACAACAAAAAAGGCATAAGAATTTTAGCTTGGATGGATATCTAATTCTCATTGTTGTTATGGTCTGTGTTCTTTATGCATTATATGTTTATGTTGTTTTAGCTACAGTTTTCTTGATCCTTTGATGTTTAGAGACTATCCAAGCTTAATAAGAAGCAGAGTTAGAAGATGGCTTCCCGATTTTTTTCGAGTCCAAGGCTTCTCTTATTAGAGAATCATTGGATTTTATGGAAATTAACCACTACACTTCCTTGTACACCTCAAACAATTCAAAAAATAAATTGGTGTTCTTTAAAAAAGTACTTTTGATGATAATGGCACCATTGGTGATAGAGTACTTAATTCCTAACCACTAGTCTACAAACTTTCACTATAATGTCTGATTTCTAATTTTTAATCATTTTTTACTCCTGACAAGATAAGTGATAGAACTTCAAGAAAATTGATGTGCTCGTCGTAAGCTACCAAATAATAAAAATACCTAACTAACCTAACTAAGTA
>JAOXYD010217318.1:0-19442 GCA_028565735.1 Pinacopodium congolense
ACAGAGACCAACACATTAAAGTTGAATTCAATTTTACAAAGCTTACAGAATACGATATTATTTTCGAACTGAAGATGAAAAAAAAACTTACAGAATGTGACCATGGTACAGTTAACTCGTTTTCGATATCATATCAAGGCAATTTCCCTGTAATTCCCCTTACTCGGTGGCCATGGTATAGTTAACTCGTTATCAATATCAAGGCAAGTTCCCAGTAATTGCCCTTACTCGGTCTTTCGAGCCTATATATACACACACATACAAAAATTCACCCTACTATCAATAGCCTCCGGTTCTTAAATTTTTCTTACAAATTTGAATCACTTTGTTTGTAGTGGGCTTGTTCAAGTGTTTCGCAGCAGAACCAGTTGAGCAAGACCTCTATATATGACGAAAATATCGAAGATCAACGATTGTATTGACGAGCATGAGCTCGTATGGAGCCATCCTCAAAAGCCATATCAGTGTAATGGGTGCAAGGAGGTTGGGTTTGGCCCCTGCCACGAGTGTAAGAACAAAAAATGCGACTACCATCTTCATGACGAATGCGCAAATGCCGATCCAACAATTTCACATGCCTTCATGAAAGGATGCACCTTCAAGTTCCACGAGAGAGCTCCACAAATGGGTCCAAGAATATGTGATGCTTGTGGACGAGAGATTCTGGGGTTTGTATACCAGTGTACGCACAAGAAGCCATTCGACTTACACCCACACTGTGCGAAGCTTCCATTCAAGCTAGCTTCGGGAGACATCACACTAAAGCTTAAAGAAAAGTTGCCATTTGCATGCACAAAATGTGGAAGTAAGAAGACTGCAGATGGTTTCAAGAGTTGGTGCTATGTTTCTTCCTCTGGTGGCGAGTGTTACCATATAACTTGTGTGAAAGATACAATAGTGAAGAACTGGAAGATGGGTTACTTTTGTTGAGCTTCAGGCGACGAGAATCCTGAGAGGAGTGGCTTAGAATTGGAGAGTTTTGCTCCAGAACAAGCGGCGGTGGTGCGGCGAGGTTGGTGGGGGAGCTCAAGCACGGTGAGGAGGGTGTGGAAGATGGCAAAGACGGTGATCGCGCTTGTTATTTCTGCCATATTCGGAGATCCAACTTCTTTGATTCTGGTTCTTGCACAGCAATTATTCTCGAATTGATTTTGGTGATACAGTTCAATCGATTTTTCATCAATCTTGTATAGATTTAGTTGGTTAAGTTGTGTGTTCTTTCATTGTAATCTTTTTTCTAGTCCTATCATGTCTTCGAAACTTGGGAGTAATAATTTGGAAAAAACAGGGGTAGTCTGGTCGTTATATGGAACAAAAATGGCCACCGTTGGGTTGGGTGGTCATCGAGTCCCTCCCACTAAATACTGTGTCGTTAAATGTAACAATCCATTTTTTATCACAATTATATTTCATGAGTTTGTAGAAGTTCCGTCCTTTCTCATCTTGACATCGTTACAGTCGAGGTTCCATCACATTTGTATTTCACAACTTTGTAGAAGTTTAATTGGATTATCAAAAAAAAAAAAAAAAAGAAGCTTCCCCCCAAAGCAGTGGAATTTAACCTCTCAGTGGCTGCCGCCGCCGCCGACCCTACCTCTTCGTCTCTCCGGGACTGGGCCGATCTACTCCACTTCACCGTCAAAGATTCCATTCGGGCTGCTCTTCCCCCGGGTCGGGTCAGGAAGTTGGATGAACCGTTGATATTATAATTTTAATAGTTTTTGCACTTACTTATAATTTTAAATGACATCATGTTACAATTGAAATTTTTAAATATTATATGCTTTTATATTAAAATTACGTATAAAATTAACCAATAGAAAGAATTATACAGTAATTAAATAATATCATAAAAATAAGTGATAATTTTTAAAATAGAAACTTAATACCAAAAGGGATCCAAATTTATTTAACCCTTACTATTTTGGTCCAAGGCCTGACTAGCAACGACCACTTAACTAACATTAACCTTTATATCTATTAATTGATTCTTTGAACTTTGCTAATCATTCTAAAAGAAAATTTGCATGATATTATTCAATTTGAAATTTATTGATATTATGTAAGATTTACGTTAAGAGTATTAATAAAAATTTTAAGATACAGTAATTGACAAAATTCAAATTTAAAATAAAAAAGGGAACAACTTACCTCCTGTAAATTTATAAAGGGGCATGGTGATTTGAGAATTGTAGTTTAGAAACAAATGATATCCCACTGATGTAAACATTTATGAATGAACTATCAAATCAAACAAAATGCCAAGGATTTACATATTCATAAACTTCTGGTCCTGCTCTCAAGCCTTCAATTTTTAATTGGAAATTTCAATTAAAAAATCTTTATTTTTAAAAAATATAAACTAAAAAAATATAAATTAAAAATTGCAATTATAAAAATAATACTAAACGGCTACTAAGTTACATACGGAGATGAATCATATGATAAGCTTGCCACAAAGAAGACAATGATCATAAGAAAGTTTTATTAACCCTACCTAATCAATAAGACGGTGCAAATCATACTGTTGGAAAGTTGTGACAGAGGAACCTTTTAAAGAATGGGAGTTTTAAATTTTATTCTTAAGAGTCTACAAAACCGGATCATCAATCTTTCACACTATTCATTAGAAATGAACACACCTTATAATCATATAGGATCATTGTACGAGAGTTCCTTTCTTTCCTACTAAATGAGGGTCAAAATGTGAACCACCTAAGAACTAAATGCCAATTTCACAAATAAAATTGATAAACTAACTTTGAAAAAATTAAAATTAGAAAAGAATAACAAAACCTAATTTAGAACCAAGTTTTGATTTCAAGTTACGTGAACTAAATCTAGAGAACCGGCAAATAATATTAAATTTTATCAAAAGAGTTAAATTAGATTTATTAAAAAAATGATCTGTTAATTATAAAAAATTAAAAATTAAGTTCATAAAAATTTTGAACTTATATAAAAAAATTTCTTTTATGATGGTCAAAATCTTAACAAATTTTATTCTTAATTCTTTATAATTTTTTTTGATAAGTTCAAAAATTTTATGAACTTAATTCTTAATTTTTATAATGTTCTTTTATAAGTTTTTTTTGGATGATATTCAATCTTATTCGTGAATTCTATTTTATAGGTAAAGTTTGAGGAGGAGCATTTGACATAGAAGTATCTCCCCTTGTACTTGCTAACTACAAAATGCATCCAATTCGCAACGCCCAATATTTGAAATTTCGTTCTGTACTGGCCGGAGAACGGAATGAAAATACGTTATTCTGCTTCGAGTTAGGGTACCGGCCTATATCGTGTGTTCCGGCCGGTATCCTGTCGGTATTTAGTTCCCAGTATCTACTGGGTACCAAACTGAACATAACAAAAACTCACCAGTTTTGTTTGTGAGTTTCTAAATCTCTATCCCTACTTCCTCTTGGTTGTTGTCTCTGTCTCTAGACTCTCCACCTTGACGCGTCACTGCTCCTTGTTGCTCCCCACATCGTCGTCGCTCGTTACTCCCTTACCGCTGATACAGTGACGCCTCGCCTCGCCTCGCCGTCTCCAGCTCCTCATGCGTCAGATCTGGTCCATCGATCTCGCAATCTTGCATTGCCTACCTCAGTTTGTCACCGACGCTCAGTTACTTAGTCACTCTGCCTCTCCTATGCTTGTGCCACGCCTCCTCTGCCTCCCCTCTGCCTATGCTACGCCTCCTCTGTCTCCCCTCGATTTCCAAAAAGAATTAGCCATTTAGGTATTTGGTTCATCACGTTTTTTTGATATGTATTTGGTTCAAAACATTTAGGTTTATGATGTGATTATGTGAATGATGATGACTTTGCTAGTTTTAGGTATTTTATATTATAAGTTAGTAAAGCACTAATTTGCATCACTAACTGATTCATCTTTTATGTCTGTTTAACCATTTGAGAATTTCAATTGAAAGAAAATTCTCGTCTCTTCCAATAAAATTCATGCTAACTTAGATTAGCTTTGGCTTTTTAGAGTTTGGTTGTGTGAGAATTTGGGTTAGCTTGATATTCATTCTAGAAGTTCTTATGACATTTTATTATTTGGAAGCGAAAGTAGGATGCACGACATGCATTCATGTATGTTGTCTATTTGCCTTTATTTTTAATTTCATATTATTCATAATTCATGTAGTGGTTTTATTCCTTTTGACCAGTTTTTTGTGTTACTTGGTCGTTGGTTTTTGTTACATTCTTATTCTTAATTGGTGCCATACATAACTATAACATTGTTGTTTGATTGGAAAATATATATTTGATGTCCTTCAATAAAATGCTTTTGCATGTATGCATGAATTTATCATTGTTAACAAAGTGATATCTTCTTCTGCATAGTGTTAGTATTTAAAGTCTTTTAACTCAATGCATCCATAACTATAATGGAGTCAGCATGTAGGAATGGGTAGCTTGCTGTTAATTGTAATTTAGATTCTCTAGCAGTTGCTAGTTTTTTTAAGGAACCAGGCTCTTAGATTTGAAATGCAAAAATTCATTTATTAAGATATCTAATCCTAATCTATATATTCTTCAACGTTTTGCTCTCCTCAAATAATATGTAGCTGCTAACATGTTTCTTGGTTATTGGATGGTCCTAGGTTTATAATCGATTGCTTCAAATCAGTTGAAAGATTGTTAATTTTTATGTTAAAATTTAGAAATTTGCACTATCCTCCTAAAATAATCAGGACCTTTAACTTTCCTTGCAATTTGTTACATCTCCCATGTATCCAACAAGACTGCAGTCTTATGAAACTGTTTAAAAGTAGTTGAGAGGATGAATGCTTGGATGAAGTCCCTTTAATGCACAATTTACGTGTTTGCTACTTGGTTAGTATATTAGTAAAATTGATATAAACAATTTTGATACAAAGCCAATAAGTGGATCAAGTTATTTCCATGGTAGCCATGTTAAAGACATGCAATTCTATCTTTTGTAACTTTGATTTGTAAATTAAAAGGGAGATCAAAATCTTGTAGAAACTTTGTGGAGGGCCTAATATTATAAAGCTTCTTGATATTATTAGAGATCAACAATCAAAGACCCTAAGTCTTATACTTGCTAAGGCTGAACTTGAGCAAGTCTTATCACCAGCCTGGCATTTGCATTCATGCATCTGTTATCTGTATTCACTTTTCTTTTCCTATAAACAATACATATAAGTATGTTACATCCTTTCTTTGAAACTACAACACAAGAATTTGGTGTTGGCTGCATTTCATTCATCTATATTGTCTAGGACAATTAGGTGGCTGCATTTCATTTAATATTTTTAGTTGAGATAGTTGATAAAGGAGACTGTGTTTAATAGGTTATTTCATTTATTCTTATAGGTAAATGGAGAGAAATTCAAGTACTTCTGAGAATTCAGTTTGCCATGGCCGATTTAATGATCTAGCCTGGGGTCATGCAAGAGCAATTCCTGGTATGAGGAACTATACCAAATGTTTGTTTTGTGACAAATATTTGAAAGGTAGGGGAATTATAAGGTTAAAGAGACACTTAGCTGGAATTAAAGGTGATGTAAAATCGTGTAAAAAAGTTAGCCATGATATAAAATGACAAATGAAGACAATGCTTGAAGGGCATCAGAGTGAATGAAATAGAAGACAAAGATTGAATTATGAGATTGGAAGTAGAAGTTCTTTTTATAGTAGGCAGGATGATATTAATAATGTTAAAGCTGATATTCCTATCTAACAAGAAGGAATTGTTGGAAGCTCATTTGACTTGAGGAAGAGAAGGAAGCGAGGGCCTAATTTTTTTGCTTCAAGAACAATTCCTAGAGCCGAATCTTTAATCTGTAATGTACTACAATATAAAGAAGTAACTCATAATGTGGATATGGCAGTAGCGAGATGGTGGTATCATGCAGGTAGTATAATCTTGTTATTTTCAACATATGGTAGATGCTATTGCATCTCATAGTGCACGATACAAGGTTCCTAGTTTATATAACTTAAAAGGTAAAATTTTGAATTGTACAATTGCTAAGATAAAAAGTTATTTAAGTGAAAAAAGAATGCATTGAAAAACTTATGGGTAATCAATAATGGCAGATGATTGGACAAATACAAGATAGGAATTTATTATAAACTTCTTAGTGCATTTTATTAAAGGGATAATGTTATTGAAATCAATTGATGTATCTAGTCTTGTAAGGGATACCTTATTTGGGATTTTTTATGAGATTGTGAATGAAGTTTTGCCTGATAATATTATACAGCTTATTACGGAGAACGATAACGCCTATAAAAAATTTAGGCAGACATTGTAAAATAAGTATAATTCTTTTTTATTGGACTCCTTGTATTGCATATTACATTAATTTGATGTTGAAGGATATAGGAAATCTAGATACTTTCCTATTTTTTATGAGACTATGCAAAAAGGAAAAAAAGTGACTAAGTTCATTTATAATCATGCTTGGGTTCTGAATTTAATGAAAAAGAAGTATACAAATGGTAGGAATTTATGTTGTCCTGCCATCATTAGATTTGCAACTAATTTCTTATCACTTTAGTGTTTTCTTAAAATGAAGAACGAGTTGAGACAAATGTTTACAAGTAATAAGTGGATTGCATCATAGTATCTAAGTCTAATATTGGGTTAGAGGTTTCTAGAATTATACTTGAAGATTGTGAATTTTGGTTTTAATGTTAGTTTGTTGTTCGAGTTTGTAAACCTTTAGTGAGAGTACTTCGTCTTACAGATGGTAATCAGAAGGCAACAATGGGATATTTTTTTAATACTATAGAGAAGGTAAAAGAAGAAATTAAGGCTAATTTGAAGAATAAGCCTTATTTATACAATCCTTATTTTATGGCACGATTGATGGATTTATTGATTGAGATATGACACGGTTGGGGTGGTTTGGTAGAGCTTGTTTTCAAACACCATATGGTACATGATATGTGGTATGGTAGCATGGTTGTGGTGGTTCAGTAGAGTTTGTTCTCAGGTAACAATCATGCCATAATAAGACTATGGCAATTCGATCGAGCTTGCTCTTGGACGACAATCTACTATATTTGGACCAAGTGACCCATGTGGAATAAGAGAACCCCTATAGCTAGAGTCTATAGGTATGGAGTATGTTATAAGGTCTTTTGTCAATCCTCCATTATTAATTTTGATTGGCGATGATTAAGTGACATGATATTAATATGAGAAATGCATACATACATATTTTAATAATTCATTATCTTATGAATTTACATTCATGGATGCACTATATTTATATTCTCCATATCATTTGAAAATATGAGGTAGCATAACCATGATATTAATTCACTCAATGAGATCTAACTTTTCTCATCTATTTTTCAGGATCTTTTGTTTAGATCTCTAGTGATAGGATATTTTGCTGATCTTTTTCTTCTCTAAAGATTTGATGTATGTTGGATATTTTCGTGATCTTTTACTCTAGAGCTATAGTAGTTTTGTATTTATTGGATTTTTCTTATATTAATTCTCTCAATATTGTAGTATAATTATGGGTGGGATGTTATTAGTATTATCTAATCTTATGAGTATAGGTTTGATGGTTTTGAAAACTTTATTTATTTTATTAATACATGTATTTGATAGCATTTTAGACTGGCTAAGGGTCCATTAGGCCTTGAGTTTACTATTTATTTAGAACTGATTACGAACTAAGGATGGGGTCGTGACATGAATACCGGTCGGTATTGACAGTTTCGGTACTTGGCTGACAGTAGTCGATATTCACGGTTCTGATACCATAAGAACCAAAATGAAAAATGAAAAATTCTAAAACCTTTTCTCCCAAGCCACTGCATGTTAGGTGTTGGCAACTAGTTTGCTGCTTTTAGAGTTCTATTGGGTCATTAGTTCCTTGTTGTCATCACTATTTCTTATGCCGCCTTCTCCTAAATCGTGTCTTTGTGTCTATGAGTTTACACACATCTCCCCATTTCCCATCACCTGTAACTTATATCCCTTAGCTTCTTACCACGTCATCGCTCCTTCTCCACCGCACCACCACCACCTCTACCCCATTGCATCACATCCTTAGTCCACCTTTGTCGTAACCTCACCTTCTTCTCTCCAAACCCTATTTTTTCTCTTCCTCCACCACTCTCGCGTGTGTGATTTTCTCCTCCATCACTGGTGCCACCTATAAGGAAAATAAAAGAAAGATAATGAGAGAAGAAAGAGGATTTAAGGCTTGGAGAGAATATGTTGGCTTTAGAGGAAGAAATTAAAAGGATAATCTGGAATTCTAGATAGTTTTATTCTTTTAAATTTTTTTTGTTAATTTTCTTTTTTATTAAAAAATATTTTTTATTAAAAAATAATATTTATGATTTGATTCAATAAATTATTGCCCATGTCCATTAATAATGTTATTTATTTATTTCTCTCTCTCTTTTTATAGTTTTGGTAATAATAAAAGTTTTTATTTAATTTTTTATGTTTAAATTAATTTAGGACTATTTTTATTAGAAAGTCAACTTTAATTAATATTTATATTTGTAATCCTTTTTTAATATACTATTAAATGACCTTAAATGCTCTATTAATTTTTATTTTAGTCCATAAATTATTTTCATCTCTTTTTTATATTTTTATAATAATAAATATATTTATTTAATTTTTAATGTGTAAATTAATTAATAATAATTTTTTATTTGAAAGTGAAATTTATTTTTATTTTTGGTCCCTAATTAATAATTAATTGGGCTAACGACATAAAATGTTCTATTAATTCATATTTATATTTGCAATCTTTTTTAATATACTATCCAATGACTTTAAATACTATATTAATTTTTATTTATATTTATAATGTTTTAATATGAATTAATGAAAGATGGAAGGAGAAGAGTCTGAAAATTATTTCAATTATAACTAATTTATTAATTACTTTAAATGTTCTATTAACTTATATGACTAATTTTACAATGAATAAGAATTGATGGTGTATTCAAAGTAATTAATAAATTTATATTATTATTGGTTTTTAGGATAAAATTAAAGTAAAGTTAAAAACTATATAACTTAATATATTGAAAGACTATTTTATAGATTTCATAAAATTGAGAAATTAATTCATAATTTTAAAAATTATCCAAAACAGTACTAATATTAATCGGTACCGATACTGTACTATACTATAACTAAATTTGGTATCGGTACCTATATGATATTTAAAAAATTGATTAGAATAGAGTTTTCAAATTTATTAAGGATTATTTTATAATTAATTAAGAAAAATCTAAATAAATAATATAAGGATTTTCTTAATTAAATTTAAGAAGTTTTATTTAATTTTTAAATTAGTTTTCTTTTAAGATTAGACAATAGTTTTTAATTAAAGAAAGTTTTCTAATTAGACTATAAAAAGGATTTTCTAATAAGATTAGACAATGGTTTTTCTAATTAGAGTAGAAAATAGTATTTATAATGAGATTAAAATGTTTTAAATTATTTAATTTATGAAAAATAGCTTTTTAAAATTAAAATAAACAAGAAGAGAAATATTTTCAAATCAAATTGAATTTATATTTAGAATAGAAGTTTAATTTATTAAAATTTAATTTAATTTAATATTTCCAAAGAGTTGAAAAATATTATTATAGATTATAAACAGATTAATAACTAGAATCAAACGAAATTTTATGTTTTTATACATATAATTTTATTATGTGTACATGAAGTGCATGTTATATATATATACATGATATATATGCATTGTGAATTATATGTTTATATGTGATATTTTTATATAATTAATATTTGATGAGACTACTGAAAAATAAATTACCCATTAAAATATTAAATTCATGTTGAGAATAGAATTGTTGCCTTTTGTTATTATAAGAATAAGTCAGAGTTCTATTTATTGTTAAACTTTTTTAATATACTCAAGATCACTTTAATTCGAATATGTTTAGTTTTATAACAATGGATCATACTTAACTAAATTTGTATGTTTTGGATGAACACACGCATAATTATATAAATTTAAGATAAGTTTATGTATAAAATATAAGATATGTTTTGGTAAAGAGTAGACATCTGATGAATCTAAGAGTCATATAAGATATAACTCATAAATGTTATATACCTAATTTTAATTTGGTTGATTTTTTTTGCACATTCAAGATCAATTAAATTAGAATAAGATTCTAGCTCGCTAAAAAGATTAAAGTAATCTTTTTGCAATAGTAGTGAGGGTTATTATTTCAAATAAAATAGTAGGAGTAACCAAATATATAGTTGAAGTCCTAATCTTATTTAGTTGTCATGACATTTAACCAATTACTTACTTACCTTGTATTAATATTATTCTGAGTAATATAACACCTTTGCTAATATAGTTGAAATTAAGTAGTGAATTGAATTTCTTAGACATAGAGTTAGTTTGAGAAACATTCTTAAAGATAAAAGAATCGTATGTCTATTATTCAATCTTACTATAATTCTTATTGAGGATTTTAGTGCTAAAGTTTGACAGATGTGTCAATCTTATATAGATGACAAAAATGTAGTGATATTTAAGTTGACAAATTTTTCATAAACTTCCAAGGCAACATGAAAAATGGATGCCAACATCATAATGGCATAGTTCAAATAGTTGTATACAATATAACTAAAAGATATAGTACTTTAAAGGAGTTGTTCCATTTAGTTTAGCCTACTCAAAAGTATAAATAAAGACTACAATTAAAGGCAGTTTATATGATATGACAATATTTGCCATTAGAAGAAAATAATTGTATAACTTTTCTTGCCAATACCTGATATGATATAGATTATATATATCTATTTAATTCATGTTTTGAGTATATGATACTTAATTTTGATTAAACATTAATATAATGTACAAGGCATGATAAGTAGTTAGTCAATGTTTTACAAATATTTTGTATTTATTGGATTAAAAGTAACATATGCTTAATATAAATGGCAAGAATACGAAGTTAGATAAATAAGATTATTCTTTTATACCATATTGGTTAAATCAATATAATGAGAATCATAAAGTTATATATAAGGGTATATGTATTCTTTTGATTTTGAATCATACAAAAATTTTGAAACTCATTAGATTGATTGATGACCAAATCAACCTTTAGCAAAAAGATGATTATGGTATCAAATTGTTATAGATTATACATGTGGTATAATAACAATTTATAAAAGGATGAATACTTAAATTTTATTAAGTATACTATTGACTTTATGTGATACAATCATATGTATTCAAAGAAAAATTGAGTTAAATTTTGAAAAGTTTAAAGTGGTTCAATCTAAGTAAAATTGGGCATTAAGAATGTTGAAACATTTCAATAAGATCGATATAGTGAATTGCACTCAAGTTTTCTTGGTTATCTATAGTGAATGTGGTTCTCCATTAATTGACTCCATGACTAAATTTCAAAATAGTATGGATTTATGTAGGAGGATTGTTATAATATATGATATTGTGCCATACAATGTTTATTTCATCATAGTTATGCTTTGATATGACTTACTTTCTATAGTTCCATTCAAATTAATTAACATGAATCCATATGGGATGTAGAATGATATGAATATAAAAGAGTCAATGTTAATAATTTTGAGATGTGATGCTTAGTTGAAACATATATTATCTCATAAGTTTAGAACTAAATTAGATAATAGGAAGTTATGAGATATCCAAAAGTTAGATAATATTTTACAAGCCCATTGAAAATTTTTTTATTCAATAAGTATTTATGAGGGGAAAAGTTCTCAACATAAGTAGGGGGAGTAAGATAAATTTTTAAATAATTTAATATCATAATAATACATCCAAATAGAATTAGTACCTTTGTCTGGTACATGTGATGTATATTTGAAAGGTTGACAAACATTAAATAGATTCAGTTTTATAATAAATTCAAAGAGTTTGTTTTGAAGATGATTGTGAATTTATCATGTCTTTAGAAAGGTTAGTGGGAGTATAATTGTACACTTTATTGGGAGGATGTAATTATATACGATTCATTAAGAGTAATAATTCATATTTTCAATCGTTAAACATATGGTAGTTTAAGAACAACTCTTAATTGGATATGAAAAGATAAAAATTATGAGAATTAAGATCTACAGAGATAGATGCAGAAGTTACTTATTATAATCCAACTACATAGATAATGTACTAAAGGTATTTATAATTTAAGATATCTAATACTTATGACGTATAAATGATGATCATTATTCTATGTATAAGTTGATATTTAAGTTCAGGAGGACGTTAGTTTAAATTCGAAAAAGAATATAAATAAGTCCTAATTATGGTATAGTTACTTAGAACAATATTATTTGAATTAAAATTGTTCTAAAGTATCAAAGGTTGCTAATCATGCCCTAATAAAATTTTCATTTAGTAAAAATGATTGCTTGAATCATGAAGTTCTTTAATGAACTAGGTGTAGTTTCTTGCATTGTTTGGATAGTGATATACTATAGAATATAAGAGTCATTTGGCATGTAAAAGGAATTAAGGTTTCATTAATGATTCAAGGATGTATTTTGGCAATTCCTCTTAGTTATAATGATAATCAAGCTAAAATTTAAGGTTTAAGCAAGTACTTATTAAAGAGAATCGTGTAGAATTCTCTCTTTAATTGCTATATGATGATATAATATGAGATACTTAAGCGATTGGCTTAATACAAGTGGGAGATTGTTGATTTATATCCTACAGCCAATCAATTGATTGTACATTTATGATATAATTTTTTAAGGCGTTATTTATCTTATACATAATTGCTTAATTAACTACTATATAAGATAAAGTCTATAGGATAAATATATTTTACAAATAAAATTATGATAGAGATTATAATTTTGAGGTTCATATTATAATTAAGTATTGCCCTGAAATTATTCTTAGTTATTGCTTTATTAAGATTGAATATTAATAGAACAAAAAAATTAATACACGTTATATTTTTTCTTACGAAAAAAGTAGTCGATTTCATAAACTAAAGTATAAAGATACTTAAACAAACGAGTGGCTATTTGTTAGAGAACATTTCACTAAACAGACCTAATATGAGAATTTCATATAGAATATCACTTGTGTCTATGGAAATACTGATTGTAATGATTTTTTCAGTGATCCTTAGATTTAAGATTATTAAAGTTATCTTGTATAGGGATTGTTATATTTTTGATTTATTTACGACCTATTCTAACTATGAATAGGTCATTCGGTAGTTACTAGATGTAACATGAACTATATGAAGGTAGTTAAGTGATCAATGTATAATTCGTTTCCCTAAAATAATTAGGGAGAATGTTTTATTTTTATACTAATTTCATACTTTATGTTTAATCGGATATTGTATGATGAAAGTATTGAATTATACAAAAAAATCGTGCACGGATATGTTAAGTTAAAATCACTTTGATATTCCTAATATTTGAGTGGTCATGAAGTATCACTATATACCAATCTTTATCTATGATTATAAGTTATTTAATTAGAGAATTTAAGATAAATTAAAAAGAGTTAAAATTATCATTTATAATTATCGACAACAAATTAGAAACTTAATGAGTCACATGTATAAATCAACTGAGGAAAACAAAATTAATTAAGTTAGACTTAATTGTAAAGTTTTAGATACTTCAAAGTCAAATATATGATATTTGATTTTTATTAAGATTAAATAACTATTATAATTAAAGTTAGACTTTAATTGTAATCATGTTTAATTTTAATATTAAGAAATATCTTATATTTTCTATATAAAGGAAAAAAATGAGGGGCTAATATTTATCTTTTTTCCTCTCAAATATTAAGTTTTTCTTAAAGTTGACGTGTATACCATTAGAAGGCGAATATTATTCCATTAGGATTTGATAAGATGACAATATAGATAAAGCTTAACCATAAGGTATGAATTTAGATTCATACTTTGTTATATTTATAATTTAACCTTATTATAGTTTAAAGTGATAATATATTTTGAAAAATTAAAGAAAATTTTTATCATGTTTTCAATGCATGCATTTCAATTTTGTCTCGATTTCTCAATAGAGCATGCTATGCCATCTTGGTAAGTACATGAATTTCACAAACTTACCATCCTTAGGATCAGGAGCTTAGGCGTTTCCTTTTACATTAGACCCTCATTCATAGTACTTCTATGTCACCTAAGAAGCTATAAGGAAACATGTATACAAAATATTTTTTTATTGTTTCTTGTGCTGTCTATGTCGATCCGATTTTGTACTGTTTCATATATTATTAGCTTATAATGGTGCAACTGAAATCTGACAAAAGGAATTGATTATGATATAATAGGGGAAAGTAGTTGGGAAGGAAGTTCTTATCTCACTACCACCATAATTAAACGAGAAGATCTATAGAATGTTTTGAGTAGTGATTATCACGGAGGGTATTGAAATGATCAAGTACATACATCATGATATGTTTGACAAAGGTTTGCCGACATAATGGACAACTTTTACATATGAAATCTTGTGATAAGACTTTGTATTATTAATCAAATAGACCATAATGGTTTTGTAACAAGACTTAGTTGCACTATAATCAAACATTTACCAAAAGGATAATAATTACATATGTGATTAATCTTTTAGGATTTTTCAATTGAGTGATAAACTTTTATAATTTTTCAATTTAGTGATTAATCTTTAAAAAGTTTTTCAATTAAGGTAAAAATATTAACTCTGTTAGGTTTATAATAACGTGACAAACGAACTTTGCTACATCAACACCCACATGGCAAAAGTATTACATCATCATTCATATATACATTCCTACTTTAAAAAATTTTCAATTTAGTAAACAAATTTTTGAATATTTTCAATTCAATGAGTAATATTCTAAATATTTTTTCAATTTAATGGCCAACCTTCTAATATTTATTCAATTCAGGTCAAAATTAAAATGTTTCCTTTAAAAAATAACAAGTAATTAGTAAATTAATATTTTTTTAGGAAGCATTATATAACAACTTTTAAGTTTAATTAACAAATATATAACTATCCCATGAAAAGATTAAAAACTATTTTATTAAAATATAATATGATTTTAAATTATAAATAATTTTACAATTATATTGTAAAATTTATTTTTCAATAGAATAATTTTTAATTATTTAAAAATATTTTATAATTGAATATATGTGTTCCTTTTGAATTTACTTGTAGATTTGACCTTAAGACATAAATACATGTTGAAATGGCCAAGTTTGGAGTAAATTGGAGCACAATTGGAATTAGAAGAGGTATAAAACTATTTTGAGGACTTAGAGCATCATGTTATAAAGTTCCACACAAAATTTGAAGGCTATGAACAAGACAAGCTTAATTGAAGCATTAGCTTTAGTACGGGTGACTTTAAGGATGCATTAGATGCACTTATGGAGCTCGGATGATTCTAAAATTTTATGGAGTGCAAGAATATCATGTGAGGAGCCTACATACCAAATTTCATTAGGCAAAAGCTACCAATAAGCAATTTTTAGGGTACTTTCCAATAAGCAATACTGTGGGTGACTCTAGACCGTCGTATTGCTCTATTCAAGGGGCTGTATTGCTTTGAGAAAAATGTTGCGTTTCACCAAAACAAAGGGTAACTCAACCTTTCATTTAAGTTTTTGTTTATTTTCTTTTTGTTAAATAAGTCTTTAGTTGTTTTTGTTTGAGTATTTTTTTATTTTTTCTATTTATTTTGTAGGGAGCAAAAGTCGATTAATATCTCTTCTTCAAGCACTTCATAGATTGCCTCATTCAGGGGAGTATTCTTAATCCCATTTCTTTGTACTTTCATTAGATTAGGACATTAAGGATAATATCCATTATAAGTGTGGGAGTGGGCAAATTTAAAATTTTTGCACACTTGAGTTATTTTGAGTTCGAAGGTGATGAATTGAATGTGTTAGCTTGAAATGAAATTTATCTTTAGTTAATAGTTAATAATTTGAGGATCTTTGCTCAACTCTTAAAATGAGGCTAATTTTTTCATTTTTCATTTTTATTTTGAGTGCTTTGCATGTGTTTTTAGTAACTCATTTGTATAATATTTAACGTTTAACTCCATTTCGTATGGTTTGTCATGTGAATGTGAAATGGGATGTGTAGAATAAAGTGTCAAAAGAAAAAACAAGAGAAAGAAAAGAAAAAAGAAAAAGAAAAAAGAGAAGAAAAGTGTTCTTGATGTTATATTATTGAAAGCGTCTTTGATTTTGTATTGTTATGTGTGTTGAGCAATTTTTATTCCGTTGATTTCAACTTAATGTAAGGTTGAAGTTATGAGTGGTGCTATTAACTATTTGAGATGATGGTCTAACCTAGTAACTGAGGGTATTTATGATAAGTATTTACTTTCGCGTAAACAAGTTAGATGACATCTCAAATAATCATTGTTCAAAACTCAAATTGTGTTGTTTTTTCAATTATTTTTTTTCATTTTGAACATCTTTGATTAGTTTGTGGGATAACCTGTGAAAAATGAATTAAATGTTGGATATTATGTATATTGGATTACTTTTTCACTAACTGTGTGCTTTGCCCATAATTTCCTTCTTTTTGATCATGGTAGAAATGAAATTTGCGAATTAGATTAAAAGGATTAATTGATTTCTGTTTTACTAAATTAATTATTGACTCTTGATTGGAATTGTTTGAGTGAAGCATTTAAGTTATTGTTTGAGGACAAGAAATAGTTTAAGTGTTAGGGTACTTGATAAGGTTGAATTATCTTAAGTTTTTATATGCATTTCAATGTGAATTCATCCATATTTTTTTGTCTAAATACTTAAGTTGTATTCCTTTTGAGTTTACTTACATATTTGAATTTAGGATATAAATACAGGTTGAAATGACCAAGTTTGGAGTAGAGTTGGGGCATAATTGGAATTAAAAGAGGTGTGGAACCAATTTAAGGGCTTAGAGCATCATGTTATGAAGTTTCACACTAAATTTGAAAGTCATATTACAAGCCATGATGAGTGCACAAAGAAAAGAATATGACAAGCTCAATTGAATCATCAACTTTGATACAAGTGACTTTGAGGATGCCTTAGTAGTACTTCTAGAGCTCAGATGATTCTAAAATTTTATGGATGCAAGAACATCATATAAGGGGTCTACATAATAAATTTCATGAAAATTGGAGTTATATAGAAGGAGTTAGACTAGAAAAAGGCGAAGAGAGATATAAGCTATCAATAAGTAGCATTTAAAGTGCTTTTCAGTGAGCAATACGATAGGTGACCCTAGACCACCATATTGCTTCATTCAAGGGATTGTATGACTTCGAGAAAAACGTTGTGTTTTGCCAAAACAAAGGGAAAACCTGCCCTTTTACTTCTAAATCATCTCAAACCCTAAGAGAGGCATATAAAAGGGTCAAAAGGGAGTAGAACAATGATAGCCTTCATTTTCCTAGCTTCTCCACCATTTTTTTAAGGGTTTTTTTTAGTTTTCTTAGTTTTTCCTAGGGATTTTATTAGATTTCATTTCTATTTTGATTTAATCTCTTTAGATAAATGTTTTAGGAGTTGTTAAACATACAATTACTTTGTTTTATATCCGTTTAAGCTTTCATTTATGGTTATTTGTGTTTTGGGTATTATTATTGTGTTTAGATTATGTTTTTATGCCTTTTCTTTGTATAAACCTTGAGATTTTGTTAATAGATTGTTTATTTCAATTTCCAACAACTTTCCCTTTAATTTCCAACCCTGATTTGTGTTATGTTGGTTTGTTTATTGTTTGTTTATCGTTTGTATTTGTTAATTTCATTATGGTAACTTAGTTTTGCTTGGGTTGGAAGATATTGATAAGAGTTTGGATGAATAATTGTGAGAATTAATTATGAATTATTGGGGCATTGTGATTTAGGTTGAGATTGAATTGGAATTTAAGTTAAATGACATAAATCATGGATTAATGCATATGATTAGTCATCTTAGGTATAATTTCTAATTCAATTACTAGGATTTAGCTTGTAATTCGTAATTGTTCTTAGTTAAATCAACAAGTAGTAATAAGTTAATTGATTTTATAGGTAAATGTAACTAATTAATCTTTAATTCTAATTCTCTAAGTTACATAATTCAAACTTGTGAGATTGTGGTTTAGGCTAGTTGTTCCCTAGTATTTAAAGCTATTACGCCATTAAATCTAGAGAACTTGTTTTAGGTTGTCGCATAGTTCAGAACTTGTTGGATTTATCTAAAATTGGAGGAATTTAATATTTAAGAGCTTATTTGGATCTATAGGCTAGCATCTTAGCCTAATCATAATATATAAATTTCAACAATCAGTTATAAGTCCTTAATCTTTAAAATATCTTCTGCCCAATTCTCTTTTATTGTTCTCTGTTTCTTTTTGTTTTGCCTTCTTACTTATTTGTTTTGTTTTTGTTAGTTGCCTTTTATATTTGTTTTAAGTTTACAAAAATTTAGGGATTTCTTTTCTTTTTGCTTTTCTTTTAGACAACCATAGAAATAGCTTAGCGCACCCCAATTCCCCATGGGATCGATCCTGACCTGCCTTAACTATATAGCTATGTTTAGTTAGATATTTTATTATTTGGTGAGCAGACAACAGTTCTATCAATAATATGTTATTAAGTAACTATATTTATTATTAGCTAATATTAAAATAAAGAAAATTTACTTTTTCTTATAGAAAAATTACTATATATATTTATAAAGAAAAGTAATTATTTTTAAGTTTTAACAAATTGCAATACTTTTTTAGTATTAAATTAATTATGGTAAAATATATTCACCTAAATAAGTATATTATTTATTAAAAAACATAGACATTATAAGTAAATAATATATTATAATTAAGAAAATAATTTCATTATTATGTCATATCTGTTAATGTCATATCCATTATAAATTCTTAATCATTACAAATTATATTATCATTATAATTATATTCATATTATCTTTTTAACATACTAATAATTAATATCATGGCTAACTATTAGAAGGATGGAAAGATGAAATTTTATGTAATAGTATTTTAGTCTTATAGTATTAAAAAAATGTTTACAAAATTTTTAAGAACTTATAATATAGTAAACATATTGTTTTTTTTTTCAATGAAATATTTTTCAATCTTTTAAAATTATTTTTACTATAAATCAATAATATGTCTTTAAATGCCTGTTTGGATGAGTTTATATCAGTAGAGTTTTTTTTCTATAGAGCTTTTCTGATAAGAGCTTTTTTAAGAAGACAGTTGACTGTTTGGCTGTCATTTAAAAAAGAGCTTTTTAAAATGAGTTTCATAGAGTAGATTGTTTGGTAATATAAAAATAAAAAGTAATTTTCATTTTAACTATATTTTATTTTGTAATAAAAATTATTTATGCATATAAAAATTATTTAAAGTATATTAAATAATATGAAAAGCACAATATATTAATT
>JAOXYD010217328.1:0-19442 GCA_028565735.1 Pinacopodium congolense
TTAAACTATAGCAAGATAGTTTAGTTTTTTTAATCTTTTTAATCAATTAATTTGTTATTCTCTAGATAATTGTAATCCGATTGACCCGGTACTTACATTATATAAACTTCATCATAGGATCGATACTCAGAGTCTTAAATAAACTCTACTTTATTACTTGATTCGACTGGTATGCTTGCTTAAAAGTTGGTCTTTTAATTAATTATTAAATTGTGCGTTGAAAGATAGATTAATTTGAGCTAATTTTGTATATAACCAACCGCAATCAAGTTTGGGTGAGGAGGGATTCGAACCTCTGACATTTTGGTTTGTAGCCATATGCTCTAATCCTCTGAGTTATAGGCCCCACCATATCTCCAGTGGATTTGTTCTTCGGAGTACCCTAAAAAAGGAATTTTTCCTCTCCCTAACTGTTTTGATTTAAGAGGATGCAAAGGGGCCTCTCCTTCTTTAAAAACAGTGCATTTTGAGGTGTAGAGTGGGAGAGAAGGGATTTCATAATCAGGGTTTGGAATAAGTTGACCTTTTCATTTTTTTTTCATAATGAAAGAGTAATAAGAATGAGGGGTGTTAAGCTTTTTATAATCTTGGCATTGAGCTATTTTTCTGTAGGACCTCCACCACTAAGTTAGTGATGGATTAGTATGGTTCCTCTACACCTAGGACACTAAAATATTAAACCAAGAACAAAGGAAGGCATGAAAGAAAGGCATATTCTATTGGCTAGTGATTGTGTAGCCTAATTATAGATTAGTGGGGACACTAAAGGCCTTTGCCCTTCCATCCATTGGATCGATAGAGAGAGGGGTAGACCTTTTGGTTTTTTCATGATGTCAAATAGTTGAATAAGAAAAATAGATGGTGAATACCTTATCGAATTGATATGGTTATGTAGGAACAAGGTTCAAATATATTGGTTTTTTAGGATGCCTCAGTTGCATGCATCACCGCATTTCCACTTTACACCTATTGTAATGATAAATGGTTCGTCTCATTGTGACCTTCTCTTGAATTCTCAAAACTTCTGTTGCTTGATCCTTGCAGGGGTAGAAAACCCGTCACTATCTCAATTTTGCTATTGAGGGCTCTGGGGAGGATAGAATAGGAGAGCACTCATCTTGGGGTGGCTCACTACTTTATATGTTTTCAACAGTTATCCTCTTTGTACTTGGCTATCCAGCATTTACTGTAGGCATGATAATTGGTGCACTAGAATTTACTCTTAATGATTTAACGCCTACATTGGATATGAACTGAACTGTCTCATAAGATTCTCAACCAAGTTCACGTATCACTTTATTGAGTGAACAGTCAACCCTTGGAACATACTATAGTCCTAAGTGGCAAATAGTCAACATCGAGGTGCCAGAACTTCTTGTCAATGTGACTTTTAGTACCCAACTCGAGAGTAGATAGCTAATGGATTCCATTTATTGAACAAGGTTCTATGGTAGATTTATGACCCTTAGATGTTGAGAGCATCTTTGGGGTGATCTCGTAGTTCTTATGGGATAGAGATGATGGTGTCGGTCTATAGATTTTCCTTCCTTTTATTGCATTTCACTAAAGGGTTTAAGGAAGATAGTGCATCAAGGTATTTGAAAGGGCCAACTTGATCGTCTTCCCTAAGGATCCCATATAAGGGAACCCTAGGAGGGCCGTTGACTCTAACTATCATTCATATACAATCCTTACTAGATCTGACGAATTGCCTATCATACCTCCTTTAAATTCTTGGCAACCCATCTTTGTCTCAATAGAGTCTTTCAGTGGCATGTTTCAGTCTTATTCCCCATTACATAGAAAGAGTGAGCCACTGGTTCAGGTACAAGATATTATCATTATTGCTTGTACGATTAGACGTCCTACCTATAATCATAACGACCCTCATAATGACCCAATGCAAGAGCGGAGCTCTACCAACTGAGCTATATCCAAGTGGAGCATGCATGAAGGAGTCAAATGCTTCTTCTATTCTTTTCTTTGGCCATCCTAGACTTGAACCAAAGACCTTCCCTATAAAGTAAAAGAAGAGAGAGAGTTAAAAGAGAAGGTGTCAGAAGAGAGAGAGTTGAAGTGATGAAGAAAGAGAAGGAAGTTGAGGGCAAAAGTTCTGATAAGCCACCTCGATTGTTTATTGATATCAATATGCAACCTAACAAATCTAGGATTCATTACCCTTAAAGGTTGAAGAATACAAATCTTGATAAGAAATTTAGGAAATTTTTAGAGATGTTTAAGAACTTACATATCAATATCCCATTTACTGAAGCGATTGCCCAGATGTCCTCCTATGCAAACTTTTTGAAGGAAAATTTGTCCAAGAAGAGAAGGTTGGAGGAGTAAGAGACTATCAAGCCTAATGAAGTGTATTATGCTATCCTTCTAAAGAAGTTACCTCCAAAACTCAAGGATCTTAGTAGTTTCACCATTCCTTATAAAATTGTTAGTTTATAGATAGATAGGGCTCTAATAGACCTTGGAGTGACCATTAATCTAATGACCTTGTATATCTTCAAGAAGTTATGATTAGAAGAGCCTAAACCAACTATAGTCTCATTATAATTGTTTCATGGATTAGTGAAATATCAAAGAGGAATCATTGAGGATATATTTGTGGAAGTCGATAAGTTCATTTTTCCTATTGATTTCCTTGTTTTGGATATGGCAGAATATAGCTCACTGCCCATCATTTTGGGAAGACCATTTATGGATACTGCAAGGGTAGCAAGTGATGTACGTGGAGAGATGCTCATTTTTAGACTATAAAATGAAGAGATTAAGTTCAATGATTTTAAAGCAATAAAGCATCCCTCTACCTTTGATTCATGCAATTTCATTGGCATGAATACCATTGAAGATGATGCATTTATCTTTGTTCAATCCCTTTGCAACAGGGATTGATTCAATTATGTTCTTTGGAATTACAAGAGGAGGAAGTTAAATAAGTTTTAGAAGAATTATAAGCTGGGAAGGAAGCCTCTAGCTGGGTTCAATATAAAAGGTTTAAGCCCTTAGATAGACCAATCAAAGACCTTCCAAATCCATCTATTAAAGAGACTCTAACTCTTGACCTTAAGCCTCTGCGCTCGCATTTAAGTATGCCTTTTTACAACCTCCATCATAATTACTTATAATTATTTCATACTCAATACTAATACGATGGAGGAGATATTGTTGAGAGTGCTTCAAGAGCATCAATGTGTAATATGATGGACGTTAACTGACATTAAAGGTTGAAGTCCTTTTATTTTCACGCACAAAATATTTATGGAAAAAGGAAGTAAACCCTTAGTCTAATCTCAAGCAGACTAAATCCAAATATGAAAAAAAATGGTGAAAAATGAAGTTGTTAAGCTCTTGGATACTGGTATCATCTTTCTTATTTTTGATTCCACATGGGTTAGTTTGGTTTAGGTGGCACCTAAGAAATGAGGAACCAATGTGATGAAAAATGAGCAAAAAGAATTCATTGCCACTAGGAAAGTTATGGGATGGCATATCTGTATTGATCTTCACTAGTTAAATGACACCACTTGAAAGGATCACTTTCCTTGACCCGTCATTAATCATGTCATTGAAAGATTGGTTGGGCATAGTTTTCATTGTGGCTTAGATGGGAATAGTGGATATCTGTAAATTCTTGTTGTTCTTGAGGATCAGGAAAAGACGACATTTATCTATCCTTAAAGGACCTTTGCTCACAGATGCATGTCTGTTGGTTTATATAATGCTCCTACCATTTTTCAGTGCTACATGATGGCTATTTTTATAGATATGATAGAGACTTGCATCAAAAATTTTATGGATGATTTTTCTGTTTTTGGCACATCATTCGATGCATTTTAGGAAATTTGGAGAAAGTGTTAAGAAGATGTAAGTAAGCGAACTTGGTCTTAAATTGGAAAAATGCCATTTCATCATGTAAGAGTGTATTGGATTATATCATAAGATCTCAAGCCATGGAATAGAGGTATATCCAGTAAAAGTTAAAGTAATTGCTTAACTTCCACCATCTAATTCAATTAGAGCAATTCGGAGTTTTTTTTGGATATGTTGGATTCTACAGGTGATTTATCAAGTATTTTTCTAAAATATCCAAGCCTCTTACTGAGTTGTTAACTAAGGACTCTATCTTTAATTTTAATGACAAATGTATATGTTCTTTTTAGTTGTTAAAGGAGAAGCTCACTACTGAACCTATTTTGGTATCACCCAATTGACCATTTAAGTTGATATGCAATGTAGGTGACTTTGTAGATGATACTGCTCTTGGGTAAAGGAAATGCTAATATTGGTGTTTTTCAGCTAGTTTCAGTCCTATTTAGTGCTTTTAAAGGTCATAGTCTATACGAACCATTCAGCTCTGAAGCACTTAATGACTAAACCATACGTCAAGCCACGATTAATTTGATGAGTTCTACTTTTACAATAAATTGACATTGAAATTAGACATAAGAAAGGAAAAGAAAATTTCGTTTTGGTTAATTTATCTCATTTGGATGAAGTTGTGATGAGAAAGAAGAAGACCAAATCATCGAGGAGGTCTTTCCTAAAGAGCATTTACTAGCCATGCTTGCTTTGCCATGGTATGTGGATATCATTAATTACTTGGCTAGTAATGTTCTACCTCCTGAGTTTTCATACCAATAAAAGAAGAAGTTCTTTTCAAAGATAGAGAGATATCTTTTCTATTAAGAGATGTGTACCTAAAGAGTTGAGATTGAAGGATGCTTTTGACCCACTAAAATTGCACATAAGGTGTTAGAGTGTGGTTTTCACTAGCATACTTTATTTAAGAATGGATTTCAATTTGTCATATCTTGTGATAATAACCAAAGGGTCGGAAATATCTCTAGGAGACATGAAATGCCACTAAATAACATTTTGCTATGTGAAAATTTTGATGTTTAGGTATCGATTTCATGTGACCTTTCTCTATGTCATTCTTTAACCAATACATCTTAGTGACTATGGATTATATGAGTAAATTTGTTGAAGTAGTTGTGCTTCCATCTAATTATGCAAGAGGTGTAGTTCTCTTTTTGAAGAAAAATATGTTTACATGATTTGAGACACTCAGAAAAATTAAAAGTTATGGGGGAACACATTTTTGCAATAAAAAATTTAATTCCCTTTTGAATGGTGTCACCCATAAGGTTGCTATACCTTATTATCCTTAGACTAGTGATGAAGTTAAGATTTCAAATCGAGAAATTAAAAGAATTTTGGAAAAGACCATTAACTCTAAAAGAATGGATTAGTCATTAAAGTTAGGTGATGCTTTGTGGGCTTATCGAACTACTTTTAAGATGCCCATCAGAATGTCTCCATATAAGTTAGTTTAAGGAAAATCTTGTCATTTACCTGGTGAATTAGAGTGTGGTGCATATTGGGCTATCAATTTTCTAAATTTTGGCTCGAGTAAAGTGGGTGATGAAAGGCTATTATAGTTAAATGAGTTGGATGAGTTTTTGCATAATGCTTATGAAAACTCTAAGTTGTACAAAGAGTGAGTCAAACGATGGCATGATAAGCATATCATTAAGAGGGAGACTAAGGTTAGTGATAAGGTCATGTTTTATAATGCAAAATTGAAGATGTTTCTTGGAACCTAAGATTAATATGGAAAGGCTCTTATAAAGTGACCAAAGTTTATCCATTTGGAGCAATGGAAGTAACCAATGGTGACTTAAATTTTAAGGTGAATGGGCAAAGGGAAAAATTGTATGTTCCTAACTTGGTTGAAGAGTCCCCGAAGACTCTATCGCTATATGATCCTCACTGGACTAGGAATTATCCTCAGGTTGTTATTTATGTGTCACTTTATTTTATTTTTTTGTAGTAAGCCTGTAATTTTAATGTTTGAAGCCTTTTTAAGTATGTTTTATTTAGGTTAAGTATCCTTTTCTTAGTGTTTCCTTTGTTTTAGGTGTGAATTTTGTGAATTTTGAGTGTTTAATATTTTATTCTAAACCAATTTGATGAGCAATCCTCTGAAATTTTTTAGGACTAGTTTTTAACATTGTCTCTTTTCAAATATCAATTTCTTCTCCTATTATTGAAATTCATACTGTTGAGGTCTTGCATCTGCTTAGTTGTTCCATTAAAAGATCAAATGCTTCCTATACCCAAATTATATGTATTATTGTAAGGGTTGTTGTTTCTTTTGTTGTACTCAAAGTAGTCAAGTTCCTTTGATTTAGTAAATATATTGCCCATTTAATAGTCTTGACTATTATGGCCAACCCCACATTGATCACAAAACACAACTAGCATCGACTTGATTAAAGAACTTAAAATGTCAATCATTTTGTCTACCAAATCAAGTTATGTAACCTTATCAAGAGAACATCAACTTTAAGTAATCTAACTGACTTAATGGCCCTACTCTTACTCAACTATCACTAGTAGTTATTCATGGCCATCTCCTCAATCTGATCTTGGACTGCCTTTAGAGTCTTATTAGTCAATGTATCACCTAAAGTTGCATCTATCATTTTATTCATCAATTGTTAAAACTGTTGTAAAATTTACACTTAAAGCCAAGTGGGAAACCATGATGAGGGCATCTCCTCAACAAGTCTTTATATCTCACTCATGTCTCATAGAGGGTCTCTCCATCTAGTTTAACAAAAGCCTAAATATCATTTCTTAACTTTACAATCTTCACTGGTGGGGAATACTTCATCAAAATCTCTCAGCCAGGATATCTCATGCTATAATTAACCATAGAGATAAGGACTTCAACCATGCTTGGCTCTAGCTCATAACGAAAATGGGAATACCTTAATCTAATGGCATCATCGGAAGATCCATTACTCTTGAAAGTGCTAAATATCTTTAAGAAGTTAACAATGTATGCATTTAGGAACCTCATTAAGTAATCATAAGATTGCATTAATTTTTAGTTCATTAAGATGATGTTCATCTTTATCTCAAAGTTAATCATATTTATCAAAGACCTTACAATGCTTGATTATGTCCCATAAATTGATAGCCTTGCATAATTGGATATAGGTCTCCATCTATACCAATTCTTGATCTAAAGCACTAACTTTTTCTTCTTGTTTAAGCCTATTTCAATGAATCCTCCTCAAAAGCCATCTAAGCTAAAGTTCATCAGCCACAAGATTTGAAGTAGAATTTCTTTTCATACGCTTATGAAAATGAAAAATGAATAAATGAAAATACTAAATAAAATGCAACAAAAATGTGAAAAATGCATTACGAACATGCAATAACACAAATGCAACACAAAAAATGACATAAACAAAAGAAAATAAAATGGTTTTTAAATAAGGTTACACCACTACCTTGAATTATCACATACTTCCATGCCTTATGGGAATGGAAGTTGATAGCAGTGGTGGGAAGCATGGGAGGTTAGTCTCCAAAATTGACTCCTCGATTAGCCAAAATCCTCAAAATCAATCATAGGAAGCAAAGTGCCTTATCCTTAAGGTTATAGCTTACCACATTGCTCATCTGAGTGACAATGAAGGTCACTCCTAATCCATGTAGTGTACGGTATAAGAGATCAACATCACAAAATATACCTCATTGAGCCGATTGGCCTGAAGCTAAATAGTAACTGACAAAAGGACTACAATGATGCATTCCAAAGCTCCAAGATAGGAAGTTAGGTAATCATGACTATAGTGCAACATTGAACGGTTGAATGTATGAAGGGTTGTGTTTTGCTTAAAGCTTAAATAAAAAAGCCAATATCCCTTTTATAATTTGTATCCTTATTATGCTTATATATCATCCCAGCATCTAGTACCCCTAATAATGAAGAAATGTAAGCCCAAATTAAGTGAATAAGAGTGCCTCTAACTGAGGTCCTTGACCTTCAAAGTGTCTTCTTTGCCTTTGTTCTCAATGTTGGTAAAGAACTCTTAGATTAGGGTCTGGAAATATGGTTCATCCAAATGTAAGACTGGACCTTATCCAAGCACCTAAAAAATTGTCTCAATATGAAAATTTGCCCCCACCTCTAGTGTTCGAATCCTTTTAACAATGATAAGATTCTCTTCATATTCCTTAAACAAATTGATATTGTCCACCAAGTTAGAATGAGATCTCTTATAAGTAGGCCACTTATACTAAAGCTCCTCTAGTCATTTTTTCTTAAATGAGCTTAAAAATGATTGTAAAACTATGTTGGACCAAAAAGGAATAATGGTCGCTAGAAAATACTATGCTCACCAGAATATTATCCTAGCAACAATACTTCTTGTTACTGGAAAATGAACAAAGGGTAAGGAAATGTAGATCTCAACATAAGGAATACTAAAATATGCTTAAAACCCTTAAAAAGTGACTGGAAGTAAGATAAAACGTGATGAACAGTAGTTATTAATATTAAACATGGCAGTGAAGGTTTTGGACAATGAAAAGAGTGAGGTTTTGGGGAAGAAAATTGAAAAAAATGAAGAAGGATGAAAGGGGAAGTGATTAGAAGAAAACAAATAAGGATCAATAATGAAAAAAATGGGAAGAAATAAGGAGAGAATGGTCACCAGAGGTAGTTAGGGGAAGTGGAGAGGGAAGAAGGAGAGGAAGAAGAAGGCTTTATAGCCTTCATCAAAATGGTGTCATTATGTTAAATGTATTATCGTGCTTCAACGACAATTTTGAAGATGTTTTAGGCATCATTAATCTCCCCGGTTCAGCATTCCTTTCTTTCTAAAATGTATCCAAACCCAAAATTCATTCCCAATTTCTTTAATACTTAACAAATAGGAGCATTATAAGAAACTTAAAGGCTACAGTAATAGAAAAAACAATAACAAGAACACATTAATTATCCCACCTGACTAAAGAAATACAAAAACACGAAAAATTAACATATAACCAAAAAACTTAAGGAAATAAAGGTAAAGTAAGTAAGAAAATCAAATAAAAATGAGAAATGGTTGGGTTCCTTCGAATAAGCACTATTTTGAATATCTTTAACTTAGTACCTAATGAAACTCATTCTCTTACATATTTGGCACCCTAAGCATGCCCCTCCTTAGCTCTTCCCTTAAAGTAAATGCTTCCTTGTGCTCTCTATGACGGCCTCCATCAAGTTTCTTGAATTGAGGTTTTTGCTCACCTCTCTCCCGATAATGATCCTTAGTAATTTTTACACTTAAATTTAACCATGATGGATTGTTATTCATGTAATCCTTCAAAGGTTCACCTTATTTTGATAATGAAAAAATATCAAGTGGAATAATGTTTTTATATGTTTGAAGCATTGAAAGATAGATGTTAGGCTTATAATGCTAAAGGAGATGCTTAAGGAGTCTTGGAGGTTAAATGAAGATCATAATGTAAATTAATCATGACTCAAGGTTTTAGAAGAGTTAAGATAGAATTTATATAGGTTTTGATTTTAAGTCTTGTTTAATTTTTTTTTGTAGTGTTTAAAGGAGCTTACTGCATCCATAACTCATTAATAATTTAGAATTTGCATATAGGTTGCATAATCAAGAGGAACATTGTGTGAAATGTTTTAATAATCCTCATGATTAGTTAATGTTGAATCAAGGAAGGTTCCACTCAATTTTGATGATGACAAAACATCTCTTTTTACTCATATCTTTGCTAAGTGTGCTTAAAAGATAGATTTGGTGAAGACCGAGGATCAGCTGACCAAATAGAGAGGATTGGTCGACCGAACTATAGTACTTAAAGAAGCATCGGTCGACCGAACGAAGCAGAACGATCGACCAAATGAGTGACTTAGGGTGATCAGCTGACTAAATGAAGAACAATCTATTGAAGGAAGGCCGGTTGACCAAAAGATGGTCATTGGTCGACCGAATGAACGAAGTTTAGTAGATCAATTGACCGAACATGACCTATTAGTCGACCGAACAAGGCAAACCTGTCATATTGCTCAATGAATAGAAGACTTTTCTAACGAATAGAAAATATATCCAACGATAACAAGAGATATCCGACAGTCAAAAGAAATTAATTGAGCCAACAGATACTTCAGCAAGTGACAGATGCTCCAATGGCTAGTTAAATATTTCTGCAGTATAAATAGATGAAGAAATCAAGAAGAAACAACAAGAGTATTACACAGAATAAAATTTTTACAAGTTTGATAATGTATTTTGATAGTTTATGTTATATACGTGTTTAAGGGAAATTAATTATCAAGTTTGTGTGAAATTTGTGATTTTCTGTACTTGTGAGAAATTGGAATTTGTTAAAAAAGATATTCTTGAGCCTTGAAAAAGAATAGTTGGTTATTCTTGAGCCAAAAAGGAGTGTAAATTTGTTGTAAGCTTTAGAATTTAGAATTTATATTAATTTTTGATAATTTCCAGTACCCTTGATTTTGTTTATTTCATAATTATTTTTACTTAACTTCCGCAAAGTATTGTTTCCATATTTTCATTTTTTCTAAAAGTTCAAGAACCTAATTCACCCTTCTCCCCTTTGAGGTGTCATTTAGGGCCAACAAGTAGTATCAGAGCCTAGGTCTCACATTAGATAATTTTAATGAATTAGTGAGAAAATACAAAATTGCACACTTTATGAATACTGTAGGTTCTTCACACAATCTAGATGGTCATAATCCACATAGAACAACTTACTTTGATGGGAATAATTACATGTATTGGAAAAATAGGATGATATGCTATCTTATGGGAGAGAATATAGATTTGTGGATAATGGTAACTCAACTTTACATAATGCCTACCAAACTCATAGGAAGTGATTTAGTTTTAAAGAAAGAAAATGAGTGGAATATAGATGAAAGGAGGTCAATATCATTGAATAATAAAGCTATGCATATTCTA
Organism: Pinacopodium congolense; assembly: GCA_028565735.1. NCBI lineage: Eukaryota > Viridiplantae > Streptophyta > Magnoliopsida > Malpighiales > Erythroxylaceae > Pinacopodium > Pinacopodium congolense. The sequence continues at coordinate 10,809 of JAOXYD010217328.1, forward strand.
TACTATGCTTTAAGTATGGAAGAATATGATAAAATTGCTATGTGTGAAACTGCATATGACATTTGGCACACCCTAGAGATTACTTATGAAGGTATGAACCAAGTCAAGGAAACTAAAATAGGTATGCTCACTCATGATTATGAAATTTTTTGTATGATGCATGATGAGACCATTTCTTCAATGTATGCTCATTTCAACAATATTATTAGTGTGCTAAAAGGTCTAGGTAAGACCTACACTAGTCTTGAGTTATATAGGAAAATTCTAATTCCCTTGCCAAAGACATGGGAGACAAAGGTGGCGACAATACATAAAGTAAAAGATCTCAACACTCTCCCTTTCTACGAGCTCATTGGATCTCTCTTAATATACGAGATGAGGATAAAAAAATTCAAGAGGAACAAGAGGTGCCAATGAAGAAGATTATGGCATTTAAAGTAAACAAGAATGAGGAAGTGATAATGAAGAATCATTGGTTGGGAGAGACAATGAAGAGTTGGAACTCATTACAAGAAGGCTAAAGAAATTCATGTGAAATGCCTCAACACCTGAAAAAGGTACCTCTTATTCAAAGTTTAAATTATCTAACACAACATGTGTTCGAGTGTGGTGAAAAGGGACATTTGAGATCGCAATGCCCCCACCTACAAAAAGAGGAAGAAAGAGTTGAGAAGAAAGAGAAGTGGAGAAAAGAAAAGAAGGATTTCAAGAAGAAGAAAGAATTGAGAGCCTCATAGCCCGAATCAAGGTACTCTGAAAAGGAATAAGTTGCCAATATGTGCTTTATGGCACACAACGAGGTCTACCCTTCTATTAGTGAAGATGAATGTGGTTATACATGTGATGAAGTGCTAGAATATATAGAAAAATTAACTAAAAAGAACAAATAATTACATGATAAGCATAAGAAAACCTTAGAGGAATTAGAAGCATGTAAATCGAATAATGGTGATCTTAGAAATGACATAATGTTAATGAATAAAGACAATGATGAATTAGCAAATGAAAATAGGCATCTAAAGAAAGAAATTAAATTTCTCAAAGGATAACTAGAAAAATTTAACAAAGGAAGAGAAAAACTAGATAACCTATTAAGTGTTCAAAAATTTGGAAATGATAAATATGGTTTGGGATATAGTAATGAAAAGGGGGCATCTACTAGTAAGACCGTGTTTGTAAAAGCAAAGAATTTAGAAGACGAACATACACCTAAGAAAGTTGAGAAAACACATAGCATACCATAACCTAAACATCATGCTTTCAAACACACCTCACAACCTAGGAAATTCCCCCAACATCAATTCAATGATAAAAATTCCTTCATGCATTTTAGACAAAATTTTCAAAATCAGTATAAAGATCTTAGATATAAGCATAGAAATGCATATTGAACATATTTTCTATTGTTTTTCAAATATTGTGCTTATCATGGACATAATTCTTATTTTTTATGATTTATTAAATAGTTTTTTAAATAGTTATAAAAATGTTTTAAAAAAACTATTTGGGATCCAAAAATAAGATAAAATTTCATTATTAATTTTTCAAATCCCTTTTCTTGTCTATACTGATGTTAAATGTTGCTTTTGTCTTTAAATTAATTAGCCTAACAAATTTATGCCTGTCAGCTTCACCATCCTTTGAGGATTGGTCGACTAAACGATAACATCGGTTGATCGAATAGATTTGTTTGGTCGACCGACATACAAAACTTTGTTAATCAGTCGACCGATGCAAGTGATTCGGTCTAACGATAGGGCAAAACCATCATCTTTATTTTTTAATCCATCATATCATATATGATTAAATACTCATCTTGCATTTGTGTTTGTGTAAACCTTTACGGCATGAGTTAGGTATAGGTTAAAACCATCATCTTTATTTTTTAATCCATCATATCATACATGATTAAATACTCATCTTGCATTTGTGTTTATGTAAACCTTTACGGCATGAGTTAGGTATACTAACACTTATGGACACTAGATAAGATGGGTACCTAAAATTATTTTTACTCATTTTATAGGAAAAGAAAAGAAATAAATGGTACATGGATAGCGGGTGTTCACGACATATGACTGGGGATCCCTCACAATTTATCACATTCAGGAGTAAGGATGGGGGATTTGTCACATTTGGGGATAATGCCAAGGGTAAGGTAATTGGCATTAGCAAAGTAGGTAAAGATAATTGTCCATTGATTGACAATGTCTTACTTGTAGAAGGTTTAAAACACAATCTATTAAGTGTAAGCCAATTATGTGATAAGAACTATAAGGTTAGCATTTTAGGAGATGAATATGTTGTCACTAAGATGGATAACAAAAATGCCATATTTTTAGGAAAAAGAGAAGGAAATATATACATTGTTGATCTACACTATGTTACTAATCTTGAAGAAAATTGTTTAATATCCTTGAATGAATGCTCTTGGACTTGGCACAAACGACTTGCACATGCAAGTATTGATCTCCTCTCAAAACTTAACACAAAACAACTTGTTAGAGGACTTCCTATAATAAAGTACAAAAAAGAAAAAAATATGTGGAGCATGTCAAATGGGAAAACAAGTAAGAAGCTCATTTCAAAGTAAGAAATCGGTAACTTCCTCTAAACCCCTTGAATTAGTTCATGTGGATTTGTTTGGACCTACTAGAGTGGCTAGTTTAGGAGGAAAATCATATGCATTTGTTATTGTGGATGATTTCAGTCGCTTTACTTGGGTTTTATTTTTAGGCTCAAAAGATAAATGTTTTAAATCCTTCGTGAGCTTTACAAAGAAAATACAAAATGAAAAATCCTTATCTATTGCATCTATTAAAAGTGATCGTGGTAGAGAATTCGAAAATGACATGTTTGAATGCTTTTGTGATGATTATAGAATTTCACATAATTTTTCTACACCTAGGACACCTCAACAAAATGATGTAGTAGAAAGGAAAAACAAATCTTTACAAGAAATGGCACGAATAATGATAAAATGAATATGATTTTCCAAAGTGTTTTTGGGCAGAAGCTGTTGCACGTGCATGTCATGTCATAAATAGGGTAAATATTAGACATAAGTTAGAGAAAACCGCTTATGAACTTTTGAACAATAAGAAGCCAAAAATTAGTCATTTCAAAGTGTTCGGATGCAAATGTTATATTTTGAAAACTAGAGAAAACTTGGGAAATTTTGATTCTAAAACATATGAAGGCATTTTCTTAGGGTATCTGTTATCAAGTAAAGCATATAGAGTGTATAACAAGAACTCTCATGTGGTTGAGGAATCTATGCATGTTGTTTTTGATGAAACTAACCCTTTCGAAAGAAAGAAATTGCTTGAGTTTGATGATGCAAATGTATCCTAAGGATTAGAACACCTTTCATTTGAAGATAATGGACAAACATCTCAAATTGTTGAACCAAGTAGAGAAGATGAAGAGCTACCAAGAGATTAGAGATAAAAGAAGGATCATCTAGCCAAACAAATTATAGGTGATGTCCATCAAGGGGTAACCACTTGATCAAAATTTAATCTATCTCATATTTCCTTTCTTTCAAAGATTGAACCTAAAAACATAGAAGAGACCTTAGATGATAAAAGTTAGATCTTAGCTATGAAAGAGGAGTTAAAACAATTTGAAAGAAACAAGGATTGGACTTTAGTACCTAGACCTTTAGATGAAAAAAAAGGATGTTTAAGAATAAATTAGATGAACAAGGTAACATTGTGAGAACCAAGGCTAGATTAATGGAAAAATGATATAATCAAGAAGAGGGCATATATTATGACGAGACATTTGCTCCCATAGCTAGATTAGAAGCTATTAGACTACTTCTCGAATTTGCATCTCACATGAGTTTTAAACTTTTTTAAATGGATGTAAAGAGTTCATTTTTAAATTATTTTATTTAAGAAGAAGTATATGTTGAACAACCTCCTAGTTTTGAATGACATGATGCACGCGAACACTTTTTTAAATTATCCAAGGCATTGTATGGTTTAAAACAAGCACCTAGAGCATGGTACGATCGATTAAGTGCATTCTTACTTACCAATAACTTTGAAAAGGGAAAAGTAGATACTACATTGTTTATTCAAAAGGTTTAAAGTGATTTATTGATTGTGCAAATATATGTCGATGATATTGTTTTCAGTACTACTAATAAACATCTATGTGAGGATTTTGCCAAGTGTATAAGTAGGGAGTTAGAAATGACATGATGGGAGAATTAAATTTCCTTTTTGGACTCCAAATCAAGCAAATGAAGGATGGAATTTTTATAAGTCAGTTAAAGTATACTCGAGAACTTCTTAAGTACTTTGATATGGATAAAAAAAAGCCCTTAGGAACTCCTATGAGCTCATCAACCAAATTGAATAAAGATGAAGATGGAAAAGAGACAGATGTCAAACTCTTTCGAGGTATGGTTAGGAGTTTATTATATTTAACTGCTAGTCGTCTAGATATCATGTTTAGTGTTTGTTTATGTGCAAGGTTTCAATCCTCTCCTAAAGAATCACATCTGTTAGCTGTTAAAAGAATTTTATGATACTTGTGTGGTACTTTAAATTTAGGATTATGATATCCTAGAAAAGCATGTTTGGACTTGGTTAGGTATTCTGATGCCAACTATGTAGGTAGTTTGTTGGATAGAAAAAGTATATCTGGCACCTGTCACTTTAGGAAATGCATTAGTTTCATGGTTCTATAGAAAACAAAATTCTGTTACATTATCTACGGTGGAAGCTGAATATGTAGCCGCTGGTAGTTGTTGCACTCAAGTACTATGGCTTAGATTGTTTTAGAAGCTAAGTCTCCTCAGTACCTGAAAATCAACATTTCCAATTTTGATGAGTTTTGCAAACTCAGTGAGTGTTCATTATCGATGTGCTCACTCGGGGCGAAACACAATGTCACGAGAATGCAATCAAATTCTCAAGTATATAACGTTATTCACCTCAATCATCCATCTCATCAACATATATACAAATATTGCATTTCACTATATCAACACACTTCAGTACTATGTCACAATCATGCACATATACACAAATATAATATAATAGTATATCAACTCAATTTCATCATTCTTTGAAATGAATCATATGATACATGTAAGATATATACACAATGCACCTGAGACTCCACTTTCATTGTTATTTTGTTGTGATAGAGCACCTAATTTAACTGTCCCGTATCCATTGTAGATATTGGACTCATTTCAAATACTGTCTTGTACCCATTGTGGATACCAGGCCCTTTAATTATTGAGCATATGGCTCTATTTGCACATTTATGAGCTTTAAGCTCTTTTCACGTTGGTCACTCTAGTCACAACTCCTTTATCTGATCGTGCATATCAATGTAATGAAAATGCATGAACTCACATATTATGCTATCAATAATTCTCATTCAATATGCACTGTCATATAGCTCATTCATTGGATCTCAGTCTAGCATTCAACATATAGTTTAGAACACATTTCCCATATTCACATTCAATTTGCAAACACTTCTAGTACAATCCCAAATATCAAACTCCTTGGACATTTGATTGGTCTGAAATTATCATAATCATATTAGTAACAGTTCAATATCTAATAGTTCATGAAAATCAATTCAAATATAATGAGTAAACATCTAGGCTAGCTCACTATTGGCTTTAGATGACTATTGTCTTGATGCGCTGACAATGTCTAGATGATGTTGGTCCCATTGTGCTTCTAAATCATGCAACACACATATATGTAAATATTACTAACTTATTAATCACATAAGTATTCAATCATGCGTATATATATGGGTTATGTTCAATGCATGCTCAATTAACTTTCTCAGATATGAATCCTTATACATAGATCTTAACTCTTCAATTTATGCTTATACACTATACATCTGAAGACCATTCTAACAAAATTTGTATACTACCATTATGTAATCAGGTTTGTTCCTTTAAGTTAGCTTAATTTACTCCAACTTTATCGACCATACTTTACACTTATCCTTGACCATTTTCATGATCAAAAACTTCTTAAAACACACACAATTATTACTTTAAATCTGAAATTTCAGCAAGCTGTATTTATACATTCTCCAAACTTTTTCTAGCCATATATATTCATACATTAACCCAATTCTCGTTTAAAGTTACCCCAAATTCTTCAATTCTCATTACTCTATACCTTATACACATTATTCTTATCTTTTAAGATCATATTTTCATGAAAAGAACTCATTTATTCCTTAAACAAGTTAAAATTTCTAGATTTGAACTTCTCCACATCAAAACAATCCAATTTTTAGCAATAAATTAACTATATGAAATTATCAAGATAACTTATGGCCATACTATTTCATAAAAGCATTAATAAGATAACAATGATCATTTTTCATGTTTTATTCGTTGACTAATTCGGGCTTTAAAGTCCTAAAAAATTAGGACATAATATAAGGTTCTTGCACGATGGTCACAGACAGTAGTAGGAAAACAAGTATAACTCAAGCTCTATTCACTATGATCTTAATCCATTTTCACAGAGGCCAAGATAAGACCTATATATATATATAACTTTCATTCTTTGAGTTTTTTCATATTCATGCTTTAAAGATATGTAAAATAGATCGAACAGTGAAATTATAATTTCACCCTGCACAGAGGTCTGTCACAAGAAGTATTAGTGAAACAAGCATAACATAAGCTTTAGTCACTCTTTTATCAAACTAGTTACACTAAGGTCAATATAAGACATATATCTACAACTTTTATTGTTTGAGTTTCTTCAAATTCGTGAGCTAAGTATATGTAAAATGGGTCGAAAGAGGAAGATGAAATTGAAGCTTGCATTTCACCTTACAACTCAAATTTTCCAGATTTGAAAACACCTGAATAACACCTATCTTTAGCATGAATTATTCATCAATTCTACTTCGAAATCCAACTTCCTTCCCATTAATTTGCCATATTTTGTCTGATACTTAATTACAACTTTTGGCTTTTATAGGATATAAGATCTCTTCCTCCTATGTAGAAGTTGGAGGTGTTCTATATGAATGATTAAATTAACATGATCAAGATAAGTTGGATACGATATGATGAACAATTAATATTAGCTCAAGTAAAAAAATTCTAATGACATCATCATCTAAATAAGTTCAAAAAGTCTTTAAAGATGAATTTCTTCTAGTAGGTTAGTGAGTAGGGATAATATCAATGAATATGTGTTAGGGTTGTAGACGCTTAAATCTAATTCTAAAATTTAAAAATTTTCAAAATCATTATAAATATTAAGGTTTATAAAAAGTTAATGAACAATAAAAGATAATTAAAGGATCAAATTTTAAGCAAGACACTACATTAAAAGAAACTTTAACCAACAAGTAAAAGTGTAGCAAAAAATGCCATTATTGTTGCCTTTTCATTAAGGTAACTGTATTAGTGTCGTTAAATAAAATGGCGTTACTATGGATATAAAGCAACATATTTTTTTAATTAAACAACAAAATTAAAAAAAATGTTGTTTTAAGTTTTATCTAAGGCAACAGAAGAGTTTCAATATATAGTAACAATGATAAATGAAGATAGCAACAGTTTGAATCTTTATAAGACAACAAATTAATTTTTTTTAGGTAACAATATTTAATAATAAAAACAACAACATATCCTTTTAACAACAAGTTAATGTAAAAATAAGTCCTTATCATTGAGTAGGTAAAAATTATACATACATTAATATTGATGATAAAAATAATAAAATATAGTATCAAAAGTAGCCATACATCTATTAATGTATACTATATCTAAAGTATAATAACCAAAATATAGATAGGTATAATTCAATATTTAACATATTAAAAATACAATAGAAAAAAAAGTTAGTTAAAACATTCACCTACATTATCTTCTTCTAGTACATATGGATATATTGTCCAAAATATAAAACAAAATCAAAATATAAGAGTACTCCAAATTAATTCACAGTGTATCTCCTTATCCACTTCTAATTATCACCTCTCTACCAAAAAAAAACAAGTATATTAGAATAATTCAAAAAAACAACGATACTTATAAACATGTTGATATATCTAAAGAATGAAATGCCAACTAATTCATTATGACTCCTAATTAGTCAAGAGTATTAATATATTTTAAAAACTAACAATACAATTATATAGCTCTTTCTATAAACAAAATCAAAATATATAACTTTTCTACCCACATTGCTATGCTATAATTGTAAATAGGAAAATAAGTAAAAATAGTTTATTAATAATCTCAATGAAAAAGTCAATAAAATGATGCGATGGCGATGTCTCATTTTAACTAAAGTTGGTTCTCTTAAGCTTCATTAACAGATTATGAAGAGTTTAAAAACCATGGAGAGCTTTAAAAAGCAGATACCTATTAACCCATCCTAACTTTTTAGCTTGGTAATGCTCAACGACCATGTGTATTCAGGAGCCACATGTAAATTGAGGGTGAGATATATTAGAAAACTAACCTTTTAAATACTGTAATGGAGTCATAAAAACAACCAAACATGGTGTTAGATTCTTTGATTATGTTTTCTATATCACCAGTTCTTAGGGAATCATTATCAGTTCCTGTTAGGAGAAAAGAAGTTGTGAAATACAACTAGAAGTTAC
>JAOXYD010217339.1:0-19441 GCA_028565735.1 Pinacopodium congolense
TTTCTTAGTTTTTCTTCATGTTCTTTAGGGTTTTAGTTAGGTTTGTTTCTATTTTGTTTTAATCTCTTTAGTTAAGTTAGATTGTTAAATATGTTTATTGATGGTTAAATGTGTTAATTAAAGATTAATGCACGATTAGTAAGTTAGTCTTTGTTTATTGAATTCTTAATTCTTATCTTAAACTAATCACTTAAGATAAAGTCATCAAATAATCGAGGATCCGAGAAATCTACCTAGATTATTAGATAGATCGGTAAATAATATGGTTTAAATCAGTGTATAACCAAACTCCAATTAATCCTAAGGATGCTAGTCTTGAAATAAATAATTTTAAGACCAAAATTTTTTATCTTTAGGCTTATTACCTAATTCTGATTCATGATCAAACTTCATGTTAGGATCAATAGAGATAAGGCGGTGATTTAACCATAACGTTGTCTTGATTTAGGGAAGATATCTTAGATTAGGCATCATTGACCTTTAAACCAATTAAATCTTCAATCACCTAAGCCTTAACCAAATAATTTAGAAAAGGCGACCTTGAACTCTTTTACAATTGATTGGAAGCTTTCTAGGTTTTCTAAAAATAGTTTTGTAATTTTATTTAATTTCTTAATTTGTAATTCAGTATTCTTTAGAAAACTATAATCTGATTGACATAGTATTTACATCATATAAACTTCCTTGTGGGATTGACATTCAGACTCTTAAATATATACCATTATATTACTTATTATGACTTGTGCACTTGCCAAAAAGTTGGTTTTGAATAAATTATAATTTTGTATGTTAAAAGATAGATTTATTTAAGTTAATTTTATGTGTGACCAACTACAAACAAGTTTTTAACACCATTGTCGAGGAAGTGTAATTGTAATATTAGGAAAATATTGGTGTCAATCACTTTAGAGATTTATTTTATTGCATGTGTTATTTTCCTTATTTTCTATGTTTGTTAATTATTTATATTATCAATTTCTATTTTTGCTTTGATTGTATGGAGATTTGACTTTTGGTGATTTCATTTAGTCATCAAGAAGATGTGCTAGAAACAGGACCATTGGAAAGATTTTCATTGGTATGAGCCTGAAGTTGAATTTGACTAGGGCGATAGTTGGACAAACCTTTTCGATCAATTAGATTGTACCTATACTCCTGAGTTTCATAATTACCCTAACTATTCTTGGCTAAATCAATCTTATTTTGAATAGCCTTCATGTTTTTCTGATTAACAGTATTCTGAGAGCTTAGATGATTATACCTTTAGTTAGATGAATTATCCTAATTATTTTTGGCTTAATAAGGCTACATTCATTTCACATTTAGATATTCTTTCTCAACTCGAGCATGATCAAATAACCATGGAGAAAAATTTAGGATCAATTAGGGGAATTGATCATATAGAGCCAAGTGACCTAAGACGTATTAATGGTGAGCCTACCCTAGCATTAGGTAAAACAATTTGTGAAACTGTTAAGGATGAGCATCAAAGTTTAGTTGTTAAAAATGAGATGGTTATTGAATCCAAGGTAACATTTGAGAGCTTTGAATTCATAGGTATTTTAACCTTTTATCCTAGGCCACAAGTTATACACCTATATTTTTTTGTCATAGTGTTGTGTTCAGGGTAAGAATTATGAATTCAGGACCTTAGTGAATGGTATAGGGACCCTTTAGAACTTGTTTCATCACCATTCAAAGGATGAGGATGAGAAGTTAGATGTTGTATCTAAGACGAGATTAGAAATTCTCTAACCTTAGGGTCTAGTTAAAAGACCTTAAATAAGCGCTTGTTAGGAGGCAACTTAACTATAGATGCAGGATGGTGTGCTTTCAATAAATTGGTGTGTTTTTGGCATGCTGTTAGTGTGTGTTATTTTGGTGTGTTTTTGTGTGTTTTTGTTTTTCTTGTTTTTGGGTGCTTTATTCTATCTCTAGAGTTTTTACCTTTTGTCCTTAATTTTCATATTGCTGCAATTTACATCAACATAGTGCTTTCATTCTAACATTTTTATCCAGGTGTATTCCTTTCTTGTGTCTTACATTTTATGCTTCAGTTTAAATTTATGAACATTAGGAACAATTTTCAATTTGAGTGTGGGGGAGGGATATATGATTTGATCACACTTGAGTTTTTGTTATCTTATAGCATCTCATTTTACCAATTTTCCTTAATTATCTATAATTTGTGAAAAATATTTTCAATTTAAATGCTTATTACTGAACATGTTTTATTTTGAATTCAACTATTTTGACAATTTGAAATGTTATATAATTAATTTTGACTATTAATGACTAAATGCTTTTATCTCATTTCATAATCTAAATAATGGATACTAGATGATCATAATGATATTCCACATATAAAATGCAACTTACTATGTAATTTTCTAATTTCTTTTAAAGTACTTTTATCATTAAAAAAATGAAAAATAACTAAAAATAAGTAATTAATTAATTAATTACATTAGCATAATTCACTATGCTAACTTTTAACCTTATTTTTAAAGAGAGAGAGAGAGAGAAACAAGACCAAAAAAGAAAGAAAAAAGAGAGAAAATATATGTCATAAGGTTGAAGTTATTGAGTGGTGATACTAGCTAGTTGATGTAATGTGATTTATTTAAGTAACTGAGGTTATTCACAACAAATTATTCACCTATACATAAGATGATTAAGTGACTTTTCAACCAAGCTGCTCACATATTTAATTAATTATTTGATTAATTAAATTATGATTTAAAATAAATAAAGGATGTGAAAGTGTGTTAAAATTTGGATGCATTAAACTCAACATATTTGCCTTTTACATGTGCAATTAATTTTTGTGATTCAGGTTGAAGATTAAAAAAGAATGACATGATTTGATATAAATAATTGATTATATAACATTTTAATGAGTCATTATTTTTTAAAGATTAAGAAAATATTTTTGAAAATTATGTTGGTTAGCTTAGATTAATTTTCTTATGATTATGTACTATTTTGAAAAAAATTGAGTGATTGATTTACTTGAGGACAAGCAAATTCTTTAAGTATGAGAGAGTTATTAAGGCATTCATGTGTTTTTGGATGTTATTTGTTGTATATTTACTCCCATTTTAGTTCTTGAATGTTTAATTTATGTTTAGAAATGTTTAATTTGTTGATTGATATGAATACTTGAAGAAATGTGCAAAAAGGAGGAAAACACATCAAGTTACAAGAGCTATACGTGGGTCTACAGGAGTAATAAGTGGGTCTGGACAGACCCCATATAGCTCTCCATCACCTGCCGTATAGCATTGGTAGCTGCATTTTCTGGCTTCTTTTTCAACATTTGTGCCTTGTCTTCTTCTCCAATCAGCAGTAGCTTTCTCTTATAAAGTAAGGGCTTCCTCCAGACCCAAAAAAAAAAAAAAAGATTAAGCCTTAAAAGCGTTTTATTTCTTTGTTTTTTTAGATCAAAGTTAGGAATAGTTTGTTTTTACTTTTTCCATTTCAATCTTTGTAATTTGAGTTTGCAAGTTGTTTTGTGTTTATAAAAGCTGTATAATTGTGATTTAGGGCTAGATCATCATCTAGGAATGTGATTTGGTGACTTACAGCTCTTAATTTCATTTTATGTTGTTATCATGTTAAATTAATTAAGGTTATGTTGCTTAAGTTAATTATTTTATGTTTTTATATTAATTTATGTGCTTAATATTTAATTTCAATTAAGTTAGGTTACTAATTGTGTTTATTAATGGTTCAATATGTTAATTAAATGTTAAGTCATCAGATAATCTAAGATTCGACAAATCTACTTAGATTATTGGACAGATCAGTAAACAACGTGGTTTAAATTAGTACATGACCGAATTTTGATTAATTATGAGGGTTCTAGTCTTGAAATAGGCAATTTTAAGACTACACTTCTTGATCTTTAGGCCTATGGCCTAAGTTTGATGTATGACCAAACTTCAAAATATGATTAATAGAGATAAAGCAGTAACTTAACTATAGCACTGTCTTGATTTAGTGAAGATACCCTAGATTAGGGATCATTGACCTTTAGATCAATTAAATCATCAACCACGTAAGCCTTAACTTAATAATTTAGAAAAAGCAAGTTTGAACTCCTTTACAATTGATTGGAAGCTTTCTAGGCTTTCTAGAATTAGTTTTTTAATTTTATTTGATTTCTTAATTTGTAATTCAATATTCTCTAGAATATTATAATCCAATTGACCTGGTACTTACATCATATAAACTTCTTCGTGGGATTGACATTTGGAATCTTAAATATACTCCATTATATTACTTGTTGCGACAGATTCACCTGATACAAAGTTGGTCTTAAATAAATTATAATTCTATACATTAAAAGATAGATTTATTTGGACTAATTTTATGTATGACCAACTATAAACATATATTATAGAGCAATTGGTGAACTTACCTAGTTGAGCAAAGTAAGTCTCCAATAGGTTTTTAAGCTTGGGAAGGGTATAAATAAGAGTCCTAAGTATTTTTTAAACAATCTTTATACATCATCGATGAGTTTTTAGTGAATATCTATACATTGAATAAGTTTTGATTTGATTTTATGAGTTTAATGCATTTGAGAGAAAGTGTGAAGTTTTTACACTTTCGTTCATTATATTATTGGGTACCTTTAAGTGTTGTTTTAATCTAGTAAGATAGAATGATTATCAATTTTATTTTTTATCTATGCATGAGTTATCAGGGGCTTGCATATTAGGGTTTAAATTATTGAGATTATTAAATTTTTTTGGGTTACTCTTCACCCTAAAAAAATAAGATTATTAGGTTCCTCTTCACCTTTGGAGCGAAGATTTGTAAAAAGTTCCTCTTCACCTTTGCAAAATAAGATTAGTCTTGTAAGGGCTCCTTTTCACCCTAAAGAAGATTGGTTTTAGTGGAATTTTGAAATAGTAATTAAAGAGTATACCTAAGCAATGGGTTAGCTTACTGAACCACTATAAAAATTATTTGCATTACTATTTTTTTATACAAATCTATTATTGCTATGGAATTACTTTATTTTGAATTAATGAATTGAATTTTATAATTATAATTTAAGTTAAATTGTGGTTTAGATATTGCATCCATCACCAAATTACTTTATGTTTAAGTTTAGAAAAAATTTTAACATGTAATTCACCACCTCTTAAATGCATTATATTAGGGTTAACAATTTAGTATCACGATTGATCTCACTTTTTTCATATAGATTTATAGCAAAATTAGTGAGTAAACGTTACTATGGCACATTTGGATGCATTAAAGGTTTTCATTTTTAGTCAGAAGCGGCAATTTGTGATTAGAGGACCATTTTTTTAATGGAAATGATTAGCTATATTGGAAATTTAAGATGAAAATTTTCTCAGTAGGTGAAAGTGGAAAATTATTTCCAATGCCCTTTTATTTCCACTAAAGTAATAAATGAGTAAAAAAATCTTAAGGTAAAGGAGGATTGGGATGCCCATGAAAAGGAATTAGTGGTTTGAATAATAATGCCATATATTTTTTATTTTATGCATTAAATAGAAATGTATTCAATAATTTCAATGTGTAATCTGGATAATGATATTTAGTGTAGATTAAAGACTATTTATGAAGGCACTAATGAAGTTAAAGAAGTTGATAGTAAGAATTCTATAGAGGAGGTAGCTCACATGCGCTTCATGGTGAAGGAGGATAAGGTTCCTTTTTACTTAAATTCGTGCAAACAATGATAATAAGATACCTTCTTACTCTAACTCATATGGTGATGATAATTATAATGAGCTTTCTTATGTTGAGTTAGTAAATGCCGAAAGGCTATAAGCCTAACAAGGAAGAAAGTTTCTTCCAAACATAAGGAAACATTAAAACATTTAAACAAATACTTAATAGAATAAGAAATTTTGAAAATGGATTGCATGATATGTTAGATGCTTGAAATTTGTCAAACATAATGATAATAGGGATAAATTGTAAGTTGTTTAAGGACATCAATTCTCTCAATTAAAATTAATTAAAGGGAGTGAAAATTTTAATAACATGCTAGGAGCCCAAAAGGCATTAAGTGAAATGTATGGGATTGGTTTTACTTATAAGAGTACACCATTTAATGGAAAAACATTTTTTGTGAAAGGAAGGCCTTTGGATGATGAACACATACCTAAACCTTCATATGAACACAATGCATCATCCTCCAAGTCCCAGATAAAGGGAAAGTATCATGCATTTATATAGGGTCCTAATTATATACTTAGGAGGCAAAGTCATATTAGAAAGAATAGGCATAATGTTTATAAGAATACATAACCCTAGCATGACCCATTTAGGCCTCATATAGAGCTTATTGGAAAAACTCATTTCCATATTCCTAATGTACATGCACATAACACTAGGAGCATATCAAATTCATATACTAGGTCCCAAACTTATTAAGGTAAAAATAGGCATAGTATTAGCCTTACATTAGACAAAAAGCCATTAGTCATCTTCATACTCCATACATAGATGAATACAATTATAGGAGCACATCCCACACATCCAAGGTCTTAACATTATTCTTAAGAGAGAATCTTATAAAAGAAAACCTTTTAATGCATTTAGGCACAAAAATCATAGGAGCCATTATCATTCACACAAATCATTTTTGACATGTTATTTTGTAGTGGTTTTGATTATATAAAAAGATCTTGTTTTGATAAATAAAGATTTTTTGGAAAACCTTCAAGAATATAAGTTGAGAATGGTGTTAAAATTAAACATCAAGGACTCAAATTAGTTGGGTACCTAGAACATGTTGAATTCTTTATTTTTTAAGTTAATATCAACTAGTATCAAATAAATGTAAAATGAAGAAGCAACAAGTGGTAGCTCCAGCATTAAGTGGATAAGGGAAATCATAAGGAATCCTTATTGAGATAACTAAATAAGTACATTGTTAAACTAAGAGAGGAAGAGAACGAGGTAAATTTTGGATGTACAGAAAGGGGGCATATAATTACTCTCATATTGATTTCATTTGAGAACCTTGGCTTGACATGAATATGTAAGGCAAATAAAGACTTGTTACCTGTATTTAGGGGGAGCTATTGCATGAGTAAATAAAATGATTTTTGAAATTGATTTCTTTTTTTAAATTACTACATTTTTAAAAAAATACTTTACATAAGCACTTTTCCCTTATATATTTTGAAGAAAATGTTTTTTGCATGTGCGTTTTTCCCTTATGATAGAATTTATGCTTTATAGAAAGGGAAAGTGCGAAAATATTTTTCTTATAAAGATTCTAGATATTACTTTTCATGTTTTATCTTTGCTAAAGATTTTTTAACACCTTGACATGCTTTATTTTATTTATTTAAATCCTCAATTTTTCATGATGCTTAAATTTAATGGGAGTACATAATTTTGTATCTTTCTATTTTTTATACATGTTTCCAAGACAATTTTAATGACATTAAAGCTTTTATGTAAGAGGATTTGTTATTTATATTTTGTAAATAATATAAAAATTATATCTTTGATCCAAGATATGTATTTTAATCCCCTCCATATTTTGTGTCAATAACATCCCTCTTTTATAACTTTTCATTTAGGCATAAATTTTAGGGGAATAATATTCAAATATTGTATAAGTTTAGGGAGACAAATAGGTGAAATAGAAGGATCTTTTCATCATTATGATATTCGGAAATGACTGATAGTAGGTCTCCTTGAAAATCATGTGAAATTTTGTATGGTTTTGATAATCTTTTGATTTCATTCATAACAATTGGTTTCATAACAATTGAATTCTATGAAACCCTTCATAATAATTTCTATGAATTCTTCCATAAATATTGGCTTTAAAAGAGTTAATGTAAAAAATTGATAAGAATTGGTGATTGGTATATATACGATTCTTTTGATAACTTTAAAAATGATGTCAAAAAGGGAAGAGAGATTTGTCATATTAAGGGGGAAAGATGAGTGATATTAAGGGAAAAGAAAAGAACTTCATTTGATCTTCTATGATGCATGAATGAAAGACGAGCAATATGGCTTGCTTTGTATATGTTTGTTACATTTTATATTTCCTTAATATCACATATTTTTTCATCATAAAAAAGGGAATATTGTTGAACTAAGGGAGGTTCTAATTAAGGTTTTGATGATGAAAAATCATATTAATAACTAATGATTTACTTTGTTGGTGTAATTAAAGAGATAGGAATTTGGATGATAATTATAAGTGCATATTGGAGTTCAAAGAAGATGTTAGAGTTCAATAAATATTGACATAAAGAGCATTGAAGTAAAGATCAAGTAATGGAATATCAAGACTAAGGAGATTAGGGTTGAATAAGTTCATTTTTGTTTTTCTTTTATAAATATTTTCTTCAACTTCTCATTATTATTAAGGACTCAAACTTTATAGATGAGGACATTGCATCTTGATTGATGATCATTTTCATATTAGGTTTTCATAATCGGGAGGAAAATTGGGAAAGTTATTGAAGAAATCCATTTTGCTATATCAAAATATTTTGGGGAAGATTTTAAGTGTAGTTGAGTTAAAGTTTGATGCGAAAAAAACAATTTCTAAACCTTTGAAAAATTTCAAAAATTATTTGAAAAGTTTTTAAATGAAATATACTTTAATGGTGTACAAACTTCCATAAGTCAAGACATATTTATATCCTGTTTGGTATTATTGTTAGTTTTGGTTTTTAGTTTTAGTTTTTGTATGTTTTTATTGGTTTTTGTGTGTTTTTTTTTGTTTTGTGTTTTTTTTTTGTTTCTATGGTATATTAGGATGTTATTTTTTTGTTTCTGTGCTGTTTTTTTTTATTTTTATGTTAGAAAAATAGAAAAACAAAACCAAAAAATGAAACCAAACATTCCCTTAGTTTTTAAGTTCAATTGAAATGTCTTAATGTTTATAACCACTTTAAGGAACTTATGGAGCTTAGTGTAGTTTTTATAAGAAAAGTAATTTTGGGAAGTTTGGAAAACTTTAAAAAAGTTTGGAAGTTTTGAAAAAAGTTTGAAGATGTGTTAAAGATTTATAAACCAAGACAATTTGAGTTTTTAATTTCAATTAAAGAGTCTTAATCACTAAAATATTTATAAGGAACATTTGAAACTAGGTTTTTTTTTTCGTGAAAGAAATTGATTTTTTGGTGTTTAAAGCCTTATAAAATTATTTTAGAATCTAGAAAGCAGTTTAACAAAGGCATTCATCAATTGATGGATGAGACTAGTTAACCAGTGTGTGGTTTTTAAAGAGACTGGTTAACTAGTCTAAAGGCCATGGTTGACAAATGGATTTTAAAATGAGTTTTTATGATTTTTTTAGAAGAACAAAGGTGGTTCACAATAGTAAGAACAACAACACCATTATGGTCCTAAAATCTATCCAGAGGATAAATAGTGGGTCAAAATGGTGATAAAGAACAACCTCATTATAGTCTGTCTGACACACTATAATGGCTACTTTTTATTTTTAATGACATTTTGAGTTAGTGAAATGGCTATGAAATGTTTCTAATATGTATTTAAGTATCTTAAGCCTATAAATACGTGGTTAAGAGTATTAGAAGAAGTTTTGTGGTTTTAAATGAATTGATTAAGTCTTGGTTTGTTAGAAAAGTGTTTAAAGAAGCTTTAAGAGTTAAAAGGGCATTTTATTACATTTATTAAGTTTTTGTTAGCCCCTTAAGTATTGTTTTGATCAAGTTAGAGATTAAGCTTATGTATTGTTGTATTATGGTTGTTTTAAGTGTTTTTTTTTAAGAGTTTCCACCCTTCACTGTAAAATAAGATTTTGATGGGTTACTCTTTACTTATTAGAAAGTAAGTTATTCCTAAAATAAGAATTTTTTGTGTGACTCTTCACTTATTAGAAAGTAAGCTATTTCTCTTCACTCTAAAGCAGACTGTTTATAGTGAAATATTCAAGTGTGGTCTTGAAGAATGGACATAGGTAAAGGCACTATAAAAATTAATTGTGTATCATTTCTTCCCTTAAGCTCTTTACTTTATGAAATGTTATGTTTTGATTGAATTTGAATTTCATTAATTTATATTGGTATCATCATCATTTAGGTTAAAATATGGTTAGAGATTTTATTTATTGAAAAAATAGGGGTATGATTAAAATTAGAAAATTTTGAAATATCTAATTCACCCTACTATTAAGTGACATTAGGGATAGCAACATAAATTTAAGAGTAATTCTTCTTATGAGAATCTTTTGCTTTATTCTTCCTTAAGAATTCCATTATGATCTTATCAAGATAACTTATGGTGTTTAATCTATCAATAGCTTTGGTTTTAATCAAAAGGTTTGCTTAAGGTCAAGTTTTTCCAACTTAATTTAAAGACATCCCTAGGTTATTATTTGATGTAATGCGGATTATAAACTATTTTTTGTCTAAGGTTTGAATCATAGAACCAAGGAAGTTCATCTATAAGTAGCTCAAAAAATACTTCAATATATTAAGGGAACATCAGGGAAGGTATCTTGCTCAAAAGAAATGGAGGTTTGGTTCTTATAGCATACATTAATGCTGATTATGATGGATCTATTATTAACAAAACATCAAATTCAAGATATTGTACTTTTTTCGTATGGACCTTGTAACGTGGAGAAGTAAAAGACAATGTATAGTGGCTCAGTCAAATACAAAGGCTGAGTTTTAAGTAATGGCTCAAATTTTGTGTGAATTACTTTAGTTGAAGATTATTTTTTAGGATTTAAAGATTAAGTGAGATGGTAATATGAGACTATACCATGTCAACAAGTTTGTAATCAACATAACTCATAATTTAGTATAATATGATCAAACAAAGCACATTAGGATAGATAAGCACTTTATCAAGAAAAAGTTAGAGAGTAGATTAATTTTTACATAAATATTTAGGAAAAAGTGAAATCTAATAGAGGAATTCATCAAACATGTAATACATCCTTTAGGGTTTTGATTGGAAAGAGATTTCAATCGATCAACTCAAGAATAGTTTCTCATAACTTGAGAAAGAGTTATGCATAATTTAGGAAATATAACCATCCAAGAGAATAATTGCCTTTATTAGGTAAATTTTCATAAATACTTGAAAATTTCTGGGAGGATTCTTTATTTAGATAATTATATCCATCCGATTATTTTATATGTATTTTTAGTTGTGAAAGTTTCTCTTGTTTTCTATTTTAATTTAGTTACAATTTAATTATTAAATTTAAAGGTCAATATTGATTAGAGTAGATAATAATTTGAAAGTATAGTTATTATTGGTTGGTTTAATACTCAATAAGCTCAAATAATTCAATCAATTAACATTCAACTCAAATTCAATTCAAAACTAACAATACAGTAATGTACCAGTCAACAAGTAATAAAGTGGAGCATTTTTAAGACTCCGAATGTCGAACCCACAGGGAATAGCGTGACTACTAAGGAAATCACATTAAATTATCTAGGGAGTTCAAGATTGTCAAACTAAAAGGGTTAGAGATACTAAAAACAACTAATTTAACCTGAAAACTTCTAAATAATGCTTTTGAACTCAGATTAAATTAACATTTATCGAATTAACTAACTACCTAAGGCTTGGATCTTAAATGACTTCTAATCTAGGGTTTTCACTAACTCAAAGCATTACTATGGATAAGTAAATGTCTTATCTCTAATGATCCTAAATTGAAGTTTGATTATTCTTTCAATTAATAAGGACTAGACTTAAAGTTTAAGAAGCTATAATCTTAAATTCTATATTCAAGATTAGTACCTCATGATTAACCAAAGTAGATTTCTCATATCCTTGATTAAAACCATGTTGTTTACTAATTTTTTCAATTATTAAAGTAGATTTCTAGGATCTTTGATCATCTTTCTTCTTATCTTAAGTCATCAAGTCAAGACAAGCTTTAAGATCTCAAATAAATAAAGATTAACACCCAAACATGTGATAAAAACTCATTCAATCCATTTAAGAACATGTCTTTAGCAATAAATCAGATTAAAACAGCATGCATAAACAAGAAATTATAGATTCAACATTGAACAGCATGTTCTTGAATATATATGAACAAAGAGAGTGAAATAAGTGGAAGAAAAAAAAGGGTTTAGATTTCACCAAATATTGATCCAAAGTGATAGACAACCTTCAATCAACTTAATAAACTCTGGGAATCCTTAACAATAATCTGAAAAAGACAAAAAACAAGCCTAAAAAAGAAAAATATAAAGAAAACCTAACAAAAGAAAGAAAAGAAGGAACCCTAAGCTAAATCTTGATTTTAGCAACCTAAGTTTAGTATAACTTGCACGAAATTAGGTTTTCTAACTTCATATATGTCTCAGTTGTAAGTGCAAAGTAAGTGGAAAATTTGTAGCTAATGGGAGAAGAAGATCCAATTGGAAATGTCTCGACTGCTGATTGCAGTTGACCATACACAAAATTTTCTTAAATTAATCTATCTTTTAATGCACAAAATAACCATTAATTTAAGACCAACACTTCGGCAAGTGCACCGGTCACGATAAGTAATATAATGGAGTGTTTTTAAGGCTCTGAATATCGATCCGATAAGGAAGTATGTATATGGTTGTAAGTACTAGATCAATCAGATTACAATTATCTAGAGCATTAAGACAGGTTTATAAATTAAGAAAATAAAATTACAAAACTAACCTAGAAAGCCTAGAAAACTTCCAATCAATTGCAAAAGAGTTTAAATTTGGTTTTCCTAATTTATTCAGTTACAGCTTTGGTGGTTGATGATTTAATTAATGGATCAATGACGTTTAATCTAGGGTATCTTCTCTAAATCAATAGCGTTATGGTTAAGTTAGTGACTTATCTTTATTAGTCCTATCCTAAAAATGGGTTATGCTTCAGACTTAAGTAATAGGCTTAAAGCTTAGGAAGTCTAATCCTAAATTTCCCTAATTCAAGACTAGCAAACTTATCATTAGCTGAATCTTTGGTTATTTATCTTATTTAAACCACGTTGTTTATTTATTTGTCTAATAACTAGGTAGAAATTATCGGATCCCAAATTATTTGAAGGCAATATTTTAAGTGATCAAGTCAG
Organism: Pinacopodium congolense; assembly: GCA_028565735.1. Lineage (NCBI taxonomy): Eukaryota > Viridiplantae > Streptophyta > Magnoliopsida > Malpighiales > Erythroxylaceae > Pinacopodium > Pinacopodium congolense. The sequence goes on from JAOXYD010217339.1 coordinate 13,067, forward strand.
GAAAAATATTAAGCATTCAATAAACAAATATTTACTCACTAATCATGCATTAATTATTCATTAACATAATTAACCATAAATAAACACATTTAATAACCTGGCTAAACTAAATTTATACAATAAACACAAAAATTAATCAAAGCTAACAAAATAATTCACTTAAATAACATAAATTTTAATTAATTAACAATAAAAGTAATAATACAAAATTAAGAGTGTAGAATGAACCAAATCACATCCTCATATGGTTATTTAACTTTGAACAGCGTGATTACAGCTGTTGAAATCAACAAACAACTTAAAAATTCAAATTACAAAAGATTGAAAAGAAAACAACCTAAAACTACTTATTTTGAAAACTAACTAAACAAAGGTGCTTTTTTATCCTAAAACTGATGCTTAGACGTCTGGGAGAGGCCCCTTTATATAGGGAACATTCCGCTGCAAGTGGAGGAAGACAACAGTTGTAAAATTTGAAGATTTAAATTAAGAATTTCGCCTGTCTTCCTTCAATAGTTGGCTGACTATATGCACAACGGCGCTGTTGATGAATGGTGGACCATCATTGTTAGATTCATGCTAAACCCATCAATGGCACCCTGCTCATCTATCAATGTGACCCTATGAAGATGCCATTGATGGTCTGGAATACGCATTTTCTTCCTATTTTTGTTCCAATCTCTATCTTCAAGTTCCATCCTACAAATTAAACATAATAATACATAAATTTAATATTTAAGCATTGAATTAGGGGTCATAATTCAACAAATTAGTCATTAAAACTCAATTAATTTAACTCCTTACAATTGTTATTTAAACGACACTTGAAGAACAGTTAAACCATGTCGTTTGACTACCACCATTTGACTCCTGATCTTGACTTAAATGCGGGGCTACATAGGTTAAACGTAAAGTGATTCAAGACCCATGTTTTTCTCCAGTTCAAATACATTTTTTATTCTTTTACTTTATTTCCACTTCAATTTGATGTTAATCTAAAAATTAAATACTTTAAGACATAAATCAAACAATTTAACATCAAAATAAGGGTGAATTTACATTAAAATATCAAGGAAAATCATATGAAATGAACCCCTATCACTAGTACTCATCAAATTTTTTAGGGAATGATAATCTACTCAATAATATATGACATAAAATGATAGATGCTCTTGTCTAAAGAAATGTGAAGCATAGAAGCAAATCAGTCACATCATATAACTAGCCTTGACTTATAATAAATGATTTCATTGCTCACATCCATCTCTCTAAATTAAATGAAGGACTTAAAAGGATGGGAAAAAATAGGATAGGCATGCCAAGCTTTTTACAATTAAACATATTTTTGATCCAAGGTATTCTTGTACCTTAGACACCTGGTCTAATAAATAGTAAAGGAACATTCCTATAAGAAGGAAATTGTTTTGAGCTCTAGTTAAATTAGACTAAGTCCTTAAATAAAAAATTTTAAATGCAAGCTTCATGACTTTTTTTGCCTCTAACCACTTACTTTTAGTGATCAATCTTTATTTACCAACCCTTGCTAAGTAATGTCCCTTTAAGTTTAACTACTTTCTTACTAGACACCTTTCTTTTATTTGGACTATAGGAAAAGACTAGATCCTTGCTCAAATAAAAGTAATAAATTAAATGGCTCAAAGAAGGGAACAATAATTTAGCTTTTTCTTTGGCTCAGTACAATCTAGAAGGAACATTAACAAAATTACAAACTTCAAACATATTCAAGCAACATGATCATTAGCTATAATCTCATTATGGCTTATTATAGGTTAAGAATTCAATTAAGCAATATAAAGCTTCTTTAAAGGAAGATGACCAGCAAAATCAATTTAACTTTCATTTTTCTTGTATCAAAACTTGCTTACTCTTCTTTTGTGTAGGCTTTAGACAAACTAAATGCTACAATATAACTTGTAAGGTGATTTCAAAATTGATTGCTTGGATACTACATAACTGCCTCTCAATTTCAGTAATGAAAATAATCAACTTTCCTCTATGATAAGTGAATTAGAGAAAATATCTTAATAACTCAAAATCATATAAGGGACTATCATATAAACAATGGAAATATAATTACATGATCAAACTAGATTTAAAAGAAAGCATTTAGTAAAATTAAATGTAACTTTATCCTTAGCGTGAAGGAAAGGATTTACATAAGCTAATCTAATCCCTCTTTTACTTGTTTATAATTTTCATGGAAGTCTTTGATGTCATTATTAAGAAGCTAATTAGTTTTTTTTTCTCTTATGTTGATGACTTCATTCTTTTTTTTTTTCATGTTCATCCCTTCTCTTTAGATGTGTTATTATGTATGGTCTCAATCTAAATAAGAATACCTATCACAAATAATATAATAGATCTAAATCTAGTCTAAATATTATCCAACGAGGATCTACTACAACTACTAAGTCAACCAATATATAATTATCTAGAGAAATCCAATTAAATTTTGATAAATTAAATTAAATTACTAAATTAATTCAGTATTTAATTTATGTATAAAAATCACAAGATGCAATTAAAGATTAACAATATCTAATGTACATCTAAGGTTTTAGATTTCAATAAAGCAATTAAATTTAGAAATTAGTATGTGACTAGATCTATGATATATTATTGAATTCAAGATACAACTATGGTTAATACAATGTCATATCTAGTAATCCTATTTCATTTCTCGGTCATTCAATAAACTTAAGTAATAGGCTCAAAATTCAATAAGTTCAATCATAAAATTCTCTTCTGAAACTAGAACCCTCATATTTAATTAATGTTTGATCATTTATTAATTTAAATTGTGTTGTTTATCTAGTTTTCTAATAACTAAGGTATATTTTTTGAATATCTAATTTTCTATGAATCTAATATAGATGTCTAGTTTATTATAAATGATTAATAACTTAAATAAATAAAGATCAATACATAAATCAATAATTATAACTTAATTAATCCATCTACTTAACTTTGCCACTTATATTAATCAATAAACATAAAGATTGAATCATGAAACACATATCTATTGATAAAATAAATAAATTTTAAGATACAAACAAATTTAAAAATTAACAATACACTAGACATGAGCTATCCCAACTCTAATCCTTTGATCTACTCCTTAAAACCTTAAAAAGCATTCTTGATTTCTCTATTACATAAATTGAAACAAAATTAAAAGAGAAGATCTAAAATATATGGAAGAGACTGTCCAAGACTGCCAAAAGCTACTATAAGACCCTCTAAAATATGCTTATATATGAATAAGTGAGGTTTATGTTGATTTAGGGTTAGTTGATTCAATTTAATCTCAAAACTCAAGCTAGAACACGCTTCTAGAGACTACAATAGCCCTTAAAATCACTAATCAACAACATCATTCATAACCTCTGTTATTTATCTATCTATGAAGTGGTCTTCAATAGTGGTTTTCTTGCTCCATAATGGCATCATTAAAGGGTCACATTATTCTTTTGACTAGGATATAATGATGGATTATGATCTTTCAAAAAAATATGCACACTTTGTCTCTTTTAAATAAAACTCCCAATTTGAGTATAAACCTTCATTTTAACCAAATGCACATATAAATTGGACAATTAAACATCAAGATAGGAGTGAATACATGTAAAATTATAACTCAAAATCCTATACTCCACACACCTACAAATTTCCCACAGTTAAACTGTTGCTTGTCCTCAAGTAACCTATCAAAAAAGAATTCATGACATATCAAGTAAATTACAATTATATTCATAATAATATCAAGTGTACTAAGAATTATTTCCTAGTTCACTCTCCTACACTTAAGATGACCATCTAGTTCACTCCCCTACACTTAAGATGAACATTGTCCCTAATGTTCAAAAATCAAAATAAATATATAATAAGAGAGATATATGGGAATAAGAATACTCTCATGAATTTGTTAATCTATATGTCTCCTTCTTTGAATTTGAAGGAGAGTTTTAGCAACTAACAAAAAGAAATAAAAGAAAAAATAAAGTGCACAAGAAAAAAATAATAAAACTCTAATGTCATTAATAATGATAAAAAAATGTAACATAATTAGAAAAAAAGCACAAAATATAACATATATGAACAAAGATAAAATGTATAATCTCAAGCGTCCCCTACTAACTACTAGGTCCTAGATCCCTAGATCTCGTATAGTATAACAACTAACTTATTTGTCTTTATATATGGTCCATCTTATTCTCTATAAGAATCAACTACAAGTGAAGGATATAGATTATAAGGTGCGAGTTTGGTGGGTGTCCTAGTAGAAGTCTCATGCTCATAATACTCCTCATCAAGGCAAGGCCTAGGAGTTGTAGAATCCTCTAGTCACTTATTGACTCTCAATAAGTGTACTTGGAGGTTGTGCCACTGTCTTCAAACTTTACTGTACTTCCACAACTTAAGTTTGGATTAGGACATAATGGAAACTTTTATTGGATGTATTGTGATGTCTCCCTCAAAACTGACTTCAAGTTCCCTAAGGCCATGTTCACTTCAGCTTTGATTTTTGGTTTTGGTTTCCTATTTTCTAAACACAGATATCGAAAAAGAAAACACGCTAATATAGCACAGAAAATGAAAAAGAAAACAAAATAACCAATACAAAAAATCACAACCACAACAAAAAACTACAACCAATAACCTAACTAAATATCCCCTAAAGATCTTGTTTAAGAGGAATAGGAAATAGAAGCTCTTGTTTAAACATTGAATCCGAACGAGAATGTACATATGAGATATGATGAAACTAGCTAGGAGGATACCAAATAGGATTCCCAGTCCATGTAACATCTTGCATAATATACATATGTCCTAAAATTTGACCTTATTCAGATTGTTTGCTCATCATTTGGTACTCAATATGGCAACAATGATTCTCTTATACATGCCTAGTTATTAAGTCAAGAAAGATTTAAAATTCGTGGCCCTTACTAGCCCCAGGAACTTCTCAAAAAACTCTAATAGAAAAATCAGAGTTGAAGGTAACTATGTTGCTATATGTTGCTCATATATCGTTCTTTCATTAGATACACATAATAAAGTTGACAAATATGCTCTATTAATGGTAAGAGGAGTACCTCGTACAAAAGAACAAATCTTAATGATGTTTACCTCCTTCTTCTACTCTATATTTATATATAACTCATAAACTAAGTTAAGGTAGTACGACACATCTAATTGTAGCAATAGCTTCCATTTGCTCAAAATGCTTTTGTAATGTTAAACTTAATCTCCATAACAAGTGCAATCATGCAATCCACAACAAATTTAACACAACCAAATCATCAAATTACCAAGTTTCTATAAACTAATATTTGTATCTTTTATCTTATTACTTACTTCGTCATTGTTTCAATTCATGCCATTTAATCAACCTTATTAATCACACATATTCATGCATTCTCATTCAATATATTCATACATGAAGAGGCTTAATCACATGCACACACATCAAACACATAATACCTCTTAATTATACACTTATATGCATTTTCTAAGATATATTTGTAGATATGCATAAATGAGCCTCTTAAATAACCAAAACAAAATTACTAAATTTACAGTAAAAATTACATAATTAAACCTATATCAAACTAATTCACTTCATAAATTACTTGACTCTTCATATAAAGTCTTCATAAACTGGAATTAAACTCTAATACACTTTAAACAAATTCACTCGTACTTCATCTATATACCTATCTTCTAACACATTTAAACAAATATTAGGTTAGATGATCCAAAATTCAGTTTGTTTAAATCTGGTATGATAGAATGCAGGCTTATGAAAAAGTAGGTTTCATTTTTTGTTGCTATTTTCCATGCAAAAATGAATTTAAGCCTAAATCCATGGCTATAAGTGACAATTTTTAAATGATTGTCGTAATTGTGTGCCTGAATTTGATCTATATACATTGTGGTCTGAATGGTATGATGTCGCTGAGAAATATAATCCTTACAATTCCAAAAGTTCTTTCTTTAACAAACCAACTTTGAAATGTTTGCCTTGTTTTCTAGTTTATGACTTTTCTAGTCATAGAAAACTACTAGTATACTATCCAAAGTTGAATTTTTCTTTTTTTTGTACTTGGAAAATAATGTTTCACTTAATTTGGATTTTTATATCCTTACTCAAATGAATTTCATTTTGCAAAAGCAAAGCCAAGCTTTAATTTTAGGCTTATATATTACTTGCTGTTAATATATGAGTGTTAAATGTTGAAAATACTAACCTTACTGTTGCTTGTGAGATGAAACCATTAGATTATGAATTCAAATAGAGATAATGGATATATTTTTGCCCCTTTTGGATTTGCCATACAACTTACACCTTGA
>JAOXYD010217350.1:0-19441 GCA_028565735.1 Pinacopodium congolense
CTAAACATTAATTAATCATTTAAGCACTGAAATAGGGGTAAATTGACATCAAATAACAACCAAAAATTCTATGAATTTGCCCCCTAGCATCGCACCAATTAGTTATTAACGTCATTTTTTAACTTCAACCAATTGGTTCAAAGCCAGTAGATGAATACAATTTTTACTCACTTTTCACAATTTAGGCATTTTTTTCATTTTCATTTTCAATTTTTTTCATTGAATTTCATTTTAAATTTTGACAAGATATGAAAATACTGAAAGAATACACAAAAAAAAGTTTTATGAATATGAATTTTATACATGGAAACTCATAATGCTTATTAAGTATCCATAATCAAAAACATGAAACCATCAAAGTTCATTTTTAATTAAAATGATTAACTAATAATATAACATCTCAAAATATCAAAATAATCAAACTAAAAAGGGAAAATGTTAATAAAAGGCATTAAAATTGAAAAAAAATTCTACAAATTATAGATATCTTGAAAAATATGATAGAATAATAATATAGGATAAATAAACATAAGTGTGATATAAGTCATTCCCTCCCTAGCACTTAAACTGAACATTGTCTTCAATGTTAATAATTCAACAAGAAAACACTAAAAAGGGAGAAAAGGAAAGAAAACAATTGGAATGAAATGATAATATCTTGTAACGCTTCGTTGAAGTGAATATTGAAATTCGATTTTTGCTTGCAATATACTAAAAAGCATAAATAGAGAATGAAAGAAAAAGAGACAATAATGAAAGAAAACATGCCCCATAAATAGATATCTCATCAAAATACATCAATGGGGTCCAAATACATCAATGGAACCCAAAATAAAAGAGAAGCTACCCAAAATACAATTGAGAGAAACTAAATATAACTGAAAGAAAATAATAAAATAAATAACAAAAGCACATGATCTATAAACAAAATGAGGAACCCATCAATAACTAAGCATCAGGATTCAGATCATCTATCTATCGATGTGCCTGAAGATGTTGTTGAATCTGATCAAGATACTGTTGAAAATGATTCATGCGAGAATCCATCCCATCCATATGAGAAGTAACAGTAATGAAACTAACTTCCACACAACTCTTTAATTATGAAATAACACTAAAGAATGGATCAAAAGTGGCTGGAGGATGAGGAGCTGGAGGTGGTTTAAGAATGTTAGGAGTGACCTTAAAAGAAGCCTCTTCGACACCATCCCTATGGCCTTTATGGTCAACTCTAGGAGCAGGTGCAGGAATCTCTACATCATCAATACACTCACTTACCTATAAAGGCCCAAAAAGAGTGTTCCTCCACTCACCACTAACTCTATAATATAACCAAAGCTTTATAAATGAATACAAAACGAAGTTGATTAAGTACAGAGCTATCTCTCCATCAAAAGAGACACTAAATATCTTGAAAATCCTCATAAGTAAGCACGGAAAATAGAAAATTTTGGTTTTTTGGATAAACTGAACTACATTTCTCATGCTTTGTAAAATGAATTTGGCTAAAGGCAATCCATCGATGCCTCCTAATCAATGGAGTAGTTTATAAAAAAGATATGTGTCATCAAATCTAAGTTCATTGAGACCACTAACTCTAGGAAGGACATTTGCACTAAAGATTGCAATAGTTATATGATCTCTAATACTCAACTAGGTATAGGGTAGCCTCTTTTGTTAGGGAGACTAACGAAACCTAACAAAGTTTGAGCTGCATCCATTGAGAATGAGGGATCAGAAGGAAGTGAGTCACATCGAACTCGATCCACCCTATGAACATAAAGTTAGCCAACATCGGGCACCCCTAAAAATGAAGAAAGAAATGAGCGAGTAATAATAATAGAAGTACCTCGCACTGATGAGTGAATGTCTAAAAGGTCAATGGCTTTCTTTTCCTTTATGTTGGTGAAGAATTCTTTCACTAGCAATGGATAGTATGGGCCAATTAGAGAAAGGATTGGAAGCCAACGCAAGGCTCGAAGAGAGGTGAGACTTGAAACTTAGCTTCTACATTAGCATCAATGAACCTCTTAAGAATGAACTCATTGTCGTGTCAAGACTCAAACCAGTTATGGTTCTCTTAACTTGCAAAGTGAGAACTATCAAATTCCGACCTTGGATTGGAGCTAAAAACTTAGGAAGATTGTCTAGGTTCCATCTAGACTAAAATTAGAGAATAAACATGATAAAAATCGTCAAAAAACATTAAGAATTTAGAAAATTTTCCCAAAACATTTTCGAAAGAACATTCAAGAGTTAGAAAATTCCTAAATTGTTTACAATTAAATTAAGCCATAATATATGTACCACTAGAAAGATAATTAAATTTCTACACAATGGTATCAATTTCTAAGCAACGAGAGCCCTAGAATTGAAGAAAATGGAAGAATTTACCTTCGGATGAATATTAGATCCGAATATTTGCAGAGAATTTTTTCAGAAATTTGAGTAAGTTTCTAGCCAAATTGGTGGAATAATTGGATTTAGAATTGAAAAAGATGGAAATGGACACCAAGAATGCAAGATCTATCCAAGAATTGAGCAACTTAGGGCAATTTAAAGTTAAAAGGGACAAACTTGTGACTTGGTTGGGTCTAGAGAGTTTGCAACGATGAAAGACACGCATTATTTTTGTGCATAACAGGGAGTTAAATGATGGGTATCTAAAGTCAAATAGTATCGTTTAACACTTCACATTTAACTCCCTAAACAACGTTAAAATGACTACTTAAATGGTTAAATGCGGGGCTGATAAGCCTCTCGTTTTAGGCTCTAGAAAACATGAATTAAGGTGAAAAATCACCTCTAGATTATCCAAATTAATCCCAAAGCAATTCCTAAAAACTCTAGATGGATTAAAAACAAAAGTTAAACATGGATCAAGGCTAGAAACAATTAAAGACACTGAAATTAAATTAAATTGACTAAAGGCACACTTAAAATAAAAACTTAAAATAGAAAAAGGAAACTTAAACACTTAATTTTTAAAAGAGTAAATAAAACACTAATTTAAACTTAAACCACACAAAAAAAAAGAAAACACACACACTAAAATTAAATAAAAACACTCTAATGAAAAAAAAAACTAAATGCACACACACAATCAAGAGACTTAAGAAATTACTAAAAGAAAAAGAAACTTGCACACATAAAGTAAAACAAATAAAAACTAAATAAAGACTCGACAAACCACATTAAATAAAAGAAGAACAGATACACTCAGGTTGAAGCAAGGATTCCCAAAAAGAGGCTTTTAAGATCAAAACAAAATAAACATACTAAAATACTATAAAATGAGCTTAAAGTATAGTATATTAAGAATTAAATTTAAGACATACCAAAAAGGGAACAAAATAAATTAATCCATGGTTAGGCTGCCTAACAACAAGTACTTCTTTAAGGTCTTTTAGTTGGACCTTAAAGTTAGGAAATTTTCAATCTAAAGAGAAACTCACCATCTAACTTACTTACTTCATTCTTTCCATAAGGGCAAGCTAATTTCTTAAAGGTTCTTACTTCCTTAAGTAGGTGTTGAAAAGCATAACAAATCCTACCCTTGAAGAAAAACAATGAATAACTGTTACCCTTAGCAAGGTACCATAGAAGGAAGTTAAGAATCACTACCTTTGACCTAGGATTAAAAGTAGCAACACCTAGAAAATCAATGCTCTCAATTGATACTTAACTTGACTCGTCCTTAAGAATCTCATCACAAGCCTCCATCTCACTCTCCTTAGAATCAATTAGAAACTTGTCCTCTCCACTAATGAAGGGTTCTTTTTGACTTCTACCAAGTACTTCATTAGGTGAAAATCCTTGTTAGAAAATTAAACCATAAGATCATAAAGTGATTTATAGTTCTCCAATAATTCATTATAAAGTTCGAATGCTACTTTTAAGACCTTGTAGAGAAATTCATGCTCACATCAACTCCATATTATTATCATCTAGATGACAAATTGATTTATCACTCTCTAAAGTTTCATCAGAAATTTCAACATTTTCTAAATCAAGAGCTTGGTAATGATGCAAGCATTCATTAATCTCCACATCATTAATCTTATAAGGAATTAAAAACTTTTAAGTAGTATAGGGGAATCATGAAATTAGAATGGAGAATATTCTTGAATGGATTCTTCTAGTTATGCCATTTAGGATTTCAATTGCAATTCTAAAAGTGTTTTGTCCTTAGCCCTACTTTCTCTTATAAGGGATTATATTTTTCTAAGCTCTCACATTAAATCCTTTATTTTAATTAATTAAGTTATTCTAGTTTCACGATTAGATGAAAGGTCATAAAAGAGGACTTAGAAAATTGCTCTGAATAATCTTGAAAATGGGATGATTGACTACGATAAAAAGATGAATCAAATTGAGATGGATTTTCCAAGCATAATCAGGATAAGATGAATGATAAAAAACATAGGATGCATCGCGGTTCGCCCATTCACTGCTTATCTCGTCAGGCTCATACCATTAGGGATCTTTCCAATGATCATATACCCTCCACATCTTTTAATGATTATAATTAGGCACCAAAAGATGTTCAACACACTAATTAAAGACAAATCAAACCAAAAACAAACAAACACATAGAATCCAAACAAGAAAAGACAAAGCACCTTAAAATAAATAATATTTACAACACATAGAAAATTCCTAATATCCCAACCTATTTCCCCAGTAACGAAGCCAAAAATTTGTTGCTGATTGGTCTAATACTTAATAAGCTCAAATAATTAAATTAATTAACATTGAATTCTAATTCAATTTAAAACCAATAATACGACAGTGTACTGGTAAACAAGTAATAAAGTCAAGTATTTTTATGACTCCAAAACGTCGAACCCACAAGGGAATCGAATTATTATTATCTAGAGAGGCTCAAGAACACTAAATAAAAAGGGGTTCAAGTTGACTAAAGAGAACTTAAAAACTTCTAACTTTGCAATGGAATTCCAAATTGAATTAAAGCTTACCAAATTAATTACCTAGCTAAGGATTAGGCTTCAAATGACTTAATTGAGTTATGGAATGGATTGGAATGCTTAATATAAGGTCTTCACCGAATCAAGACATTGCTATGGTTAAGTAAATTCCTTTTCTCTAACTATCCTGAATTGAAGTTTGGTCATTAATTCAATTAATAAACATTAGGCTTAAAGTTCAATAAGTTCTATTCCTGAATTCCATATTCAAGATTAGTACACTCATAATTAACCAAAGTATATTTCTCAAATCATTAATTAAAATCATGTTATTTACTGAATTTTTCAAAGATTAAAGTAGATAACCATCAAATCTTTAACTATCTTTAATCCAGCTCAAAACATGCATTAAGATCTCATATAAACAAAGATTAACATCCAAATGAGTGATGAGAACTCAATTAATCTATTCAAGAACCTGTTCTTAGCTAGAAAACAGATTAATCATGCATATATAATAAGAAATAATCAGATTTAATCAAAACAACCATGTTCTTACATATATATGAAAAAAGGAGTATGAAACAAGAGATTAAGTATTTAAGAAGCACCAAATGATGATACAAAAGGATTGACAGCTTCCAATCACTTATATAAACTACCTTAAATCCATAAAACAACCTAAAAAATCAAATATAAGAGTTAGAAAAGAAAAAGAAAAGAAAAAACATAGCCTAGAGGAGAAAAAAACCTAACTAGATCCAGTGATTTCTCAACTTTTTCTAGTGTTAGCTCTCTTGAATTGTTCTCTAGACCTCTTTATATATGTCTGCCACAAGATAAAGGCAAGTGGAATAAGTTACATTAAGTAGAGAGTTGAGATCTAGTTGGTTTTCTCGTGACAGGGAGTAAAATGACGCTTAAAGAATAGTCAAATGGCACCATAATACCCCCACCTTTTGGCTTCCAAATTTGAAGCAAAAAGGCAATCCTTTATAGTAAAATGGTGGTACATCTAGATCGCCATTTAACTCCTATTCTCATCTATTGTTGCTGCAATTTTTGAACTTTCTTAAAGTTTTAGGCTCTATTCTACAAGTTAACAATTCTAACAAATAATTAAACACCTAAACACTAATTTAGGAGTAAATTTGCATCAAGTTACACTAGAAAACACTATAAATCAAGCACTTATCAAGAAATAACATTGAAATCTTTTTTAGGAGCTAAATAATGGGGCTTCAATGACGCCGTTTACGTTGAGTTCAAGTGTCATTTAAGTACTTATCTCTAATTTTCCAACTGGATCTCAACTGCCAATGGTTGCAACTTGCTCCATTTGCCTCTAAATTGCAAAAGACATATATATTGATAATTTGAAGCTATTTTCAGCTGGAAAGAAATAGAAAAACTCGTTCCTTATATTAAAATTTCATATTCCTTCAAGTCTTAATGGAATTTTTCTTGTTTTCTTTATCTTTTTTATTATATTTTATAAATTTAAGCTTGTTTTTAGAATTGCAAGAGCTTAAAACGTGATTCAGATATTTAAACGTGTTTATAACTATATTTGGTGCTTTCTAAACTTGTTTATTGTTTGCAATCCACTCTTTGTTTGATATATTCCAGGATATGATGCTTATAATGAATATAATTAATATGGTTTGTTCTTTGATTCAAATGAGTGGATGAGTTGATTTTTGGCTAAGGAATGGTTGGTAAATGATCTAAATACATGTTTATGTGTGATTATGGGTAGTCCTTTGTTTATTTTAAATGCTTAAAGCTTATCTTAACTTGATAACCTAAGGTAAAGTTGAAAGATAGTTAAGCCGTGACCATGTACCTTAATCATTGGAAAATCAATAAGAAACATGATTTTAATCAATAAATGTCCATTATTTTAATCTTGATGGTTTTAATCTAAAAATATGAATTTTAGGTGAAACATATTGAATTTTAAGCCCACTTCCTAAATCTATAGGTGGGCCAAGTCAAAGAATAGGAAAGATAGAGAAAAGACATTAACTGACTATAGCCTTGTCTTCAATTGGTGAAGTTACCCTAGGTTAAGCCTCAAAATCCTTAATTAAGTCATTTACATCAATGAAAACCAACACCTTAGCCATTTAATCCATATAAGCAATCCTTAACTCATTTTTATTCTTCTTTGTATAACTTGAATCTTTTAATTTTATTTGGTAATTTTAATTAGTTGATTCATTCAATTTGACCTCTCTAGATGGTTATGATCCAAATGACTTAGTACTTACAAAGTTGCTTTCCATATGGGACAATTATTTGGATTTAAAATACTCCACTTTATTGCTTTTTGATCGGTATAATTGTCGAATAGTTAGTTTTTTTATGCTTTAAGAATGTTTATGCTTGAATTACTTAATTTGATAACTAATTTAGATATTTTAGACTAAAAAAAACCAAAAACATGTTCGATGGATGGGATGTAAAAGGCTAGTTATATAAGTGCGAGCAATTCTTCGCACTAGATGATACTCCAAACAGTGGCAAAGTTAGAATAGCCGTGATGCACTTGGAAGGTATGGTGTGAGAATGGTATTAGCTCACTATGAAGGAACAAGTAATGTGTAAGCAACTAGTTGATTCTATTAAGTAGCATTTTGATGATGAGATTTTTGAGGATCCTATTGGGGAATTCAAGGAGCTCAAATGAGAAGGCTCAATTCAAGATTACTATAATAGGTTTAATAAGTATTCTAGTAGATTATCCTTATCTGAAGAATATTTGATAGGTTTTTTCTTAAAAGGACTTAAACTAGAGCTAGAAGTTACATTAAGATTATTAAAAGCCAAGAGCTTGTCGTAGACTTATTCCTTGGCAAGAAAGTAGGTAGCAATTTTTGCAATTCATATTGCTACATTGAATCTTAAGAGTAGTAATAAGTTGACTATAAGTGTAAGGGTTAGCATCAAAAGTATGCCATAGGTAACACTATGAACTAGTTTACAAATGGAATGAGGATTACTGCTAGCCCTTGAACCACAAAGGTCATTAATTCGTCCCTCAAATAATAAAACTATAGGTGCTTCCAAGGATATAAGTAGTAGGGAGTCTGATTAAAGACGATCAAAGGGGTTATGTTTTTAGTGTGACGAGATATACCTCAGACATAAGTGTAAGAAAAAGAAATTCTAGTTTCTTATGGTGGAATAGGATAACACTTCATGTGAAGAAGAGAAAGAGGTCCCTAGGCAATGGTAGAAGCCAAAGTTAAGGAAGAATATAAGCAAATGAGGGCAATTACTTACCATCAAAATAGGCTTATATAGGTATTAACTGATAGTGGGAGCACTCATAACTTCTTGAATTTGGCAATGAAAAAAAAAAGGTCAAGGGAAGTTAGAGGCCATTCCAGATGTTCAAATCATAGTTGGGGGAGGACTTAAACTTCACTGCAACTAGTGTTATAAAGAATTCAAATGGGAAATGCAAGGAATACAATTCACTACTGATGCATTGGTCATAGTCTTGGGAAGTTTTGATTTATTGTTGGTAATACAATGGTTAGAAACACTAAATGATGTGTTATGTAATTTTAGAAACCAGACTATAAAGTTTAAGTAGGATAACCAATAGGTGACACTGTCAGGAAATTTGAGCAAGTTAACCAAGTTAACCTTTAGCAAAGGTCTAAACAATATGCTTAATAGATATATAGTTAGAGGATTGTATATGATGCAATTAACGTATCCACTAAAATTTCAAATGCAATAATTAAAGATTAAGAGTAAGAGTAGACATTCATTGAGCTCAATGGGATATTAGTATAATTTAATGAAATATTCAAGGAACCCTAACAAGTGCTACCTTACAAGGTACATGATTATAAGCTTAAACTAAATTATAGAGATGATTCCATTAACGTTAATCCATATAGGTACTCAGGGTATCAAAAAGATGTTATCGAGAGGGCAGTGAAAGAAATACTGTAACAAGGATTTATCAAATGGAATATTAGTCCATACGCCTCACTTGTGGTGATAGTTAGGAAGAAAGATAGTTCATGGAGGAGAGAGCTTAACTATTACACAGTTAAGAATAAGTTTTCCATTCCTCTTATAGATGATTTGTTAGATGAGCTCCATGGTTCAAATTGGTACTCCAAGTTGGACTTAAGATCTGGTTACTACCAGATCTAAATGAGTGAAAAGGATGTGGCCAAAACAGTCTTTCGAACCCATGAAGGTCATTATAAATTCTTAGTTATGCCTTTCAGCTTAACTAAGGTTCCATCAACGTTTCAAAGCCTATTGAATAAGATTTTTAGACCCTTCCTAAAGAAGTTCTTCTTGGTGTTCCTTGATGATATCCTTACTTATAACAACTCTTTTTAGTAGCACCTTTATGACATTAGAGAAGTTATGAAAGTTTTGCATCCTCATCAATTATTCTTTAAATGGAGTAAGTTTATGTTTGAAGCGAAACAGGTGGAATACCTCGGTTACTCCATTTCTGAACAAGGTGTTAGCCACTAATGAGAAGAAAATACAAACCATTAGGAATTGTCCTATACCTAAATCCCTTAAGGAATTATAAGGGTTCTTAGGACTCACGGACTACTATCACAAGTTCATAAAAGGGTATGCTAGTGTGGCTCGTCCATTAACTAAATGTTTAAAGAAGCAAACATCAAATGAATGGAGATGGGGAAGTGAACAATAACAAGCATAGAAACTTAAGGAAGTCTTAATCCCAGCACCGGTGATTGAAATGCTTAATTTTCCCAAGCATTTATCATTGAAGCCGACACTTATGGAATTAGAATCAATGCAGTCCTCTACAAAATAGGCCACTAAATTTCTTACCTGAGTAAGATGTTAGCTCCTAAACACCTGGGTCTCTCCACTTACGAGATGGAATTTTGGCCATTAATAAGACAATTCAGCAGTGGCATCATTACTTGAGTGGCAGACAATTTAAGGTCCATACAGACCACCAAAATCTCAAATACCTATTAGGGCAAAAGATATCTACACCATTCCAACAAACCTGACTACCTAAGCTTTTAAATACGATTTTAAGGTTTTATATTAAAGTGGAAAGGATATTAAGGTAGCAAATGCATTGTCTAGTGTTACTAGCACAAAGCTGTTCACCTTGTCAGCTTCACATGTCCAAACTCAACTGTTGGATGAGATTATGGAGAGTCAGGAGAGTGATACAAACATTTAGGATCTCATTAGAAAATTGAAGCTGGAAAAATTAAGCCTTAGTAACTATGAATGGAGGGAAGGGTTATTGAGATGGAAAGGAAGATTAATCATCAGCTTTAATAAGAAGTTACACTAGAAACTCATCTCTTTAAGTCATGATGATCTAATTATCGTTCATTTTAAGGTTATTACAAATATTAAAAGACTTTAGAATATTTTTCATTGAAAGGGGCTAGACAAGGATGTGAGGAACTATGTCAAACATTATATCATCTGCCAAAGGAGTAAACAAGAAACAATTGATTATCCAAGGAAGCTATAACAGCTTCTTATACTAGGTGGATTTTAAGAGGAAATTAGCATGGATTTCATGGAAGGCTTGCCAAAATCGAGGGGAAGATTGAGTATTATGGTTGTGGTGGATAGATTAAGCAAATACTCCTATTTCATAGCCACTAAACACCTAATCAGTGCAGCTGAACTAGTACAAATGTTATTGGACAACATTTTCAAGCTCCATGGAATGCCACAGATCATTGTTAGTGGTAGGGGTCCATTGTTTCTTAATGTATTATCGAAGGAAACCTTTAAGCTTTAAGGAGTAAGTATTAACTTCTCCATAATTTACCACCCACAATCAGATGAGCAAACTAAAGCTGTCAATAAGATTTTAAAGACATATTTATGTTGTTTTAGTAGTGACTCTATAATAAGATGGGTAGAATGGATCTATTTGGCTAAGTGGTGGTGCAACACCACTTACCATACCACTATTAACACGACACCTTTTGAAATCTTGTATAGATGCTTGCTTCTTATTTATGTGCCTTACCTTGCAAGGGATTCTAATAACATCATTGTGGATTAGGTAATGAAGGATTGGGGAGTGGCCATAGTATTTGCTAAATTTCATTTAAAGAAAGCTCAAAATAGGATGAAACAATAGGTAAATAAGAAACGGTTAAATAGATACTTTGAGGTGGAGAAGTGGGTATTCCTAAAGTTGTAGTCTTATAGATAGCATTCACAACAACAAAGGATTAATAAAAAATTGTCACCTTTATTATGGGCCATATCAAATAGTAAAGAAGGTTAGGAAGATAGCTTATACTTTATCATTACCGGCATGCTCCGTCATATAACTAACGTTCCACGCTTCTCAACTTAATAGGTGTGTCTCAAAAGAGCAAGTGACATAGATGTAACTACCTTCATCTCTTGGCAACCTTGAGAGGGTTTTGATGGTGATTCTAGACATAAGAATGGCCAAACACCACAATAATCTAATGACTCAGGTGCTAATGCAATGGTCTAATGGACCACTATAAGGAAGCCACTTGGGAGTCATTGTTCGAACTATAAATAAGATACCCAGATGCTAATATTATAGACAAGGTCCTTAAAGAGGGAGGCTTTGTTACAACGAAAGTTTTTAGGCACAACAATGTTAATGAGTGATATTTAAATCACATAACAACATCGTAAAGAGGAGACTAGGAGTTACAAAACTCCTGTTAAGGAATATACTTAGTGTTTACATGTAACATTACCATTGGCTCTTAAAATACCATATTTAACAAGTGTAACTAACTCTGAAGATTTTAATAACAATATCTTGATTTTTTTATGTTGTTTCTCTCTTCTCTCGTCGCTCTCTCTTCCTTAACTCAAACTCTTTTAAGAGGAAATTCTTCTAGTCTTTTCTTGTAACAATGAAAGATTTCATGGTGGTTTGATTTTTGTATTCCTATCATTATTGTTTTAAAAAATCCACTTGAAAACATACCAGCATTGTCATTTTAAGATTTTGATTCCTAATTTGAATATCTTGTAAGTAACATAATTTAAACTTTGAATTAAGTGAATCTCATTATGTCCAAGCCATGATAATTTTTAAATAATATTATAATTATTTTAAAAACACTATAAAATAGTTAGATTTAACTAATATTTAAATGTAACTATTGAAATTCAATTTTCAGGTTTCTTATCAACACCATTCATTGATTCTTTATCCTCGTTCTCTCTTATAGAAATAGTAATATCATGTTCTCTTTATTGTCTGTCACTGGTTCCTTCTTTTGTAACTCATGATCACATCAACCTTTTCCTTATCACCACTTAAAATATAACATGGGAATAGAGAGGGACTACATAGAAGCTCAATAAATTTTCACTACAAAATAATACTGCAAACTTCCATGCTGGACAACGTTAGACTGGATCACACTACTATTTGAGAGAAGTGTTCATAGAATATGATAGTCTCCTTAGTTTCCATGATATAAACCTCCTTCTTGTGGTAATTTATGTCAACATTAAAAGTCGCTAGCTTAAAAAACCATAAATCATTTTATCTAAGTAAGCATGTAATAGAACCAATTGATAGCAAAGCATGGAACATTTGACAAACTTATACTATTATCAAACCTTTTAACAAAAATTGTGTCATTTATCTATCACATTGCTAAATTTAAGGCTATGTATAGCAAATTTCTACATGAGCAATTTATTCCTTACGTACTTGGAAGATAGCCCTCCTAAAGATCAATATTGTTAAGAGGAGAGGTGGATTAGAGAGAAGAAAGTTGTTTAGGAGAAAAGGTTGTAGTTCACTTCCTTGATTTTAGTTCAAGTACAAAGAGATATTTATAGATAAAAACGATGATCCTTAAAATCTATGTACATGAACTCATTAATGAACCTAATAAATAAACCATATGTGAACCATAGTTAAACCATACATGAAAAAAATTAAATACCTAACAATGAACTTGAACATCCATTTATCTAGACCTTGAAAACTTAATCTAGACAATTGAATTTAGTTTATTGGGAATAACATATAAGTTGAATACTTGTTTTGAGATTACATATAGTTGAAATTTTTTTAGGTAATGCTTCAAGAGATGGACTTTAAGAGAATGACCTAGAGAGAACGAGAGAACGAGAGATAGCAAGAATTTTCATAGCTTGGTGATCTCCGATAGTTTTGCTCCTCAAACCTTGCCCCTTAATCCTTTCTCTATGCTTTCAGCTCCTTCCCATTTTACCCTATCCCCTCTTTCCTTGCCTCTCACGTTGAATCCTCCATTGACCCATCCTAACTTAGCGTCGAAAATTTCTCACTCACTGCCTTCTCCCTCGATGGCTTTATCGTTGATTCCCTTTTCTAGTTAGACTAAAAATCCTAATTTTTAGCTGATAAACCCAATCCCTAATTCCCTTCATCAAAACCCTAACACAGATTCACACCCTAATTCCCAAAATTGAAACCTTATTCTTAAGCCCTTCTCTCTAAACCCTAATTCTCAACCTTCTAACTATAGTTTGAGGTTTTACCAGGTCAATCTCATGATCCTTGACCTAATTCTCCCTCTACTTCCTTCAACCCAAACGAACTTGATAGCTCATCTTCAATGGAGCCAAAACGAGTGCAACCTAGAACCTAGAAGTTAGTGGTTTTTGATGTTCCAAAAGGGGTCAATAGACATGAAATCTCTAGCATACTACCCTCATATTGTTCAAAATGACCAACTTGTAATCATTTCCCTACTAGAACTTGCTCGAAAAGAAGTTGCGAGGCTTCAAACTACTTTGATTGGTTTTTTTATTAATAAAAGAAATGTTTACCCTATTGTTCAAGCTGTTCTTTTAAAATCATGGCTTCCTTGTGGATTGGTTAATACCTTAGTCACTAGTTCAAATAAGTTAATATTCAAACTTGATTTTGAAGAGGGTATGAAAACAGTTTTGGAAAAAGGCCCCTGGCACATCTAAGGCAAGTCTTTGTTTTTAAAGAAGTGGAATCTTAATGCTAGGGAGCATGAAGATATCAGGTTTGCTCTAGTTTGGACTTGTTTCCACAATATTCCCTAAGAATATTGGAACAATGAGGGATTGAGTAGAATAGCTAGCTCTGTTGGGAAATCGTTGATGATAGATACTCAAACTACTAAGATGTCTAGGGTTAATTTTTCACGTAGGTGTGAGGAGGTTGACTTGCAGAAGCCATGGCCAAATAGTTTCCAACTAGCTATTTATAATGAACCTATATAATTTAACTTGAAGGAAATTCAAGTAGAATATGAATGGAAACTTGAACAGTAGACCCAGAAGAAAGAATGGAAACATATAGGGAGTGTTTTCGACACAGGAATGCAAGAGGAGTTACTAAGAAATGGTCAACCTACTAGGACTAATACATTGGCTCAACATGTTAACCAACTTACTATTAAGCCTTGTGTGCAGGTTGTTCTACATGATACAAACCCTTTGCAGAATCAAGATGATCACACTCAAGGTGGAGGAGAACAAGAGAAATCAGAGGGATTTCCTAGCCATACCAAGGTTCTTACCCTTAGACAGTCTGGTATTCCTCTTACTTTATCTAACTCTGAATTGGTTACTAATGATTTCATAAAGGTCCCTACGAGCCAAAATCAAATAGATGAAGAAGAAGGGGAATTTTTAGTTAGGAAGAATAGAAAATCTCGAAGAAAGCCTAAATCCTAGTTTTGTTTAGTGTGTTTGATTATTATTTTATTTATGTCTATAGAAAATCTCAAAGAAAGCCTAATCCCAGTTTTTTGTGTGTGTTTGTTTATTATTTTCTTTATGTCTTTAGTTTTTTGGAACATTAGAGGTTTTAATAATTAAAAAAAATAGTTAGGTGTTAGAGTCTCCTTAAGTCTCTTTCATTGTATTTTATTTGTTTAATTGAAACTAAGATCAAGTCTCCCTCTTATTTGGGAAAAATGTGTAGTTTTTTATTTCCTAAGTGGTCTAATTTTAATAATCTATGCTCTAATTCTAATGCTAGGCTAGTGTTAGCGTAGAATCCTGATTTCTATTCCTGTTTTCCCTTTATTTCTAATGAATAACTTATACACTTGGAAGTTACTTTTATAAATGGTGCTACTCCCTTCTATGTGACTTGTGTCTATGCTTCAAATAATTTTAACGATAAGGAAGAACCTTTGGCCTACTCTTAAAAACATCCATTTTACTTTAGGTAACAATCCTTGGCTTATTGCTAGGAATTTTAACTCGATCCTTTATTCTCATGAAGCTTCTCTTGTTATTACTTCAGTCCTCTCTAATATGAATCATTTTGGGGGGGTTTGTGAATGAATTTGCCTTAGTTCATTTAAATTCTATTAGACTAGATTTTACTTGGTCAAATAAGCAAGCATGTGATTTTTTTTATTGCCTAGAAATTGGATAAAGCCTTAGTAACTCTAATTGGCTTTCATCATTTCCTAATTCCTTTTGTGTGATTAAAAATCCTAACATTTTTTACCACTCTGCTGTTATGGTTAAATGTTTACCCCCTATTAATAAGAGAGTTTCCCCCCTTTAAATTTTCAAATTTCCTTGCTCACCATCCTAATTTTCTTCATACTGTTGAAGAGACTCGGTCTACTCCTGTTTATGGTACTCCAATATTTTGTGTAGTTACTAGGCTTAAAGTGGATAAAATTGCTCTCAAAATTCTAAATACTAAGGATGTTGGTAATCTAAATGTTATTTCAATCCCAAATAAGATAGTGTCCTAATGATCATAATCTTCTTGAATAGGAAGGAGAGACCATAAAAATTTTGATTAAATCTTTAGAAGATTAGGAGAGTTTTTATAAGAAATCTTCCTACATTAAATGGCTAAAAGAAGGTGATAAATATACTAAATTTTTCCATAATTCCATAATTTCAAATAGGAACAAGAACAATATTCACTCTTTGACTGATAGCACAGGTCATCATATTTTCATTTTTGTTAATACCCAAAACTAATTTCTAGATTTTTTTATGAGACTCTTGGGAAAAAGAAAGCTCTTTCCCCCTTAGAGTACTTATTATCTCTTTCTTTCAATTTAAAATTTTTTAGGTTGTTGCAAATTCTCTAGCTACCCCAGTCTCTTTTGAAGAGATTAGGGATGTTTTCAACTCCTTCAATCCTAATAAGGCACCTCGTATGGATTGGTTTAATGCTTTATTCTTTAAACAAACATGGAATATAGTTAGAAGTGATATTACCTTTGCTAGTCAAGATTTCTTTAGGCATATGAAGCTTCTTAAGGAGATTAACTCTACTTTCATTTCCCTTATTCCTAAGAGTGAAAATCCTTCTTATGTTATAGATTATTGACCTATTTCGTGTCGCAATATGATTTATAAGGTCATTTCAAAAATCTTAGTGAATAGGCTTAGACCAATTCTTCCACACATCATCAATTAAAAACAATCATCTTTTATTAAGCGTTGAAGAATAGGAGACAATATCCTACTTGGTCAATATATTTTTTAGAAATTACCATCTTAATAACGGACATAAGCATTGTGCTTCCAAAATTGATGTTAAAAAGGATTATGACTCTATTCATTAGGATTTTTGATTTGATGTATTATTCTCCTTAGGGTACCTTCGGTTTACATTAGATAAGTTGAGAAATGCATTACTTCTCAATCTTATTCTATTCTACTAAATGGAACTCCCTCTAAATTTTTTTAAGGCAATTTAGGTTTGAGATAAGGGGATCATTTATCTCCTTATCTCTTCATTGTATGTATGGAATTTTTTTCTAGGATTATTGACACTTTTACAGCCCCATCTAACAATTTTAAATTCCATTATATGTGTTCTAAACTTAAGCTCTCTTATCTCTTATTTACTGATGACTTATTACTTTTCTGTTAAGTAGATAGTGAGTCTATAAAAATTTTATTTGAGAACCTAAATTTTTTTTCCAGTCTCTCTAGGCTTAATATAAATCTATCTAAGAGCCAATTTTTCTTATCTACGAATTTGCAAAATTTTGAACATGGTTATAATAACTTCACAGGAATATCTTCAAGTAACCTTTCTATTAAGTATCTTGGTTTTCCCTTACTTTGGATGACACTTTCTAAAAAAGATCGCCTTCCTTTGTTGGATAAAATTGATGCTGGAGTTAAGAAGTGGACTAATATAACCTTGTCTTATACATAAAGGTTATAGCTGATCAATTCTGTGTTATCTACCTTTCAAGGTTTTTAGTCTACCCATTTCATTCTTCCTTCCTTTGTCATCAAAGATATTGAAATAAAATTGCAAAATTTTCTTTTGTTTTTTTTGTTCTACCACCTCAAATCACTTTGCTAAGGTTAAGTGGAGTTACCTCTATAGATCTAAAAATGAGGGAGGGTTAGGAATCAATCATTTGAGTACTTGGAATAATGTTCTCTTAGGGAAAAGAATATGGTTTTTGTTTAATGATTCTGAATCCTTATGGGTTAAATGGGTAAATTCTATTATTCTTAGGAGAATTTTTTTTTAATTGCTAAGGTTAAGAGTGATAATTCATGGAGTTGGAGGAAATTGCTTCAGGTTAGGGACCTTATTAACAACCAATTTAGAGTTAAGATTAGGAATTGGATTACAACTCTTTTATGGTAGGATCCTTAGCATCCTAGAGGTATCCTCATTGATCTCTCAACTCCTCAAATGATCAATAAGTCTGGCTTACCTATAAATGCTAAATTATCAGAAATCATTCAAGACAATCACGGGAACATGCACTCAACTACAAAAGAGACTTTCTTGAATATTGATCCTCTGAGCTACCAACCAGTGTGTTATCAAAATGATAGACTGGAATGGTTAGCTAGCCTTACAAAATCTTACACCAATGCTTCATCTTGTAATTTTTTTAGACCTCCGCTTCCTACCACCTCTTGGTATAAACTAGTGTGGCATAAGAAAATAAGCCCAAGGTTCTCTTTTATCCTCTGGCTTTCTTTTCTCAATAAATTAGAAACCAAAGATAAACTTATTTCTCAAATTTCTAAAATTTTTGCTCCTTATGTTTTTTAGACAATGAGAGCTTAAACCATTTGTTCTTTGAATGTTCATATTAAAAAGTGGTATGGTTCCATACACTTAATCATTTTCAACTCCATATTCCTATCCTGGGTGCCCTTCCTTCCATATTACAATAGTTTTGTAACCCGAATCACCATAGAAACATTGATCTGGACTTATTTATTTGCATTCTTTCAACCCATATCTATATTCTTTGGCATGAAAGAAATAATCGAACCTTTAAAGATTGTGTCTTGGATGTGGGGAGCATTTCTACAAAGGTAGTCTTCCAAACTATGAAAATACTCTGCTTAAACACTAATGAGAGGTACTAGCAGTATTTGGATTAAGTTTTACTTTTACTAATTTCTTATTTTGCAAGGTTTTTCTCTATAACAAGTGCAGTTAGGTTAATTAAATAAAAATAGGTTCTAGTTTTAGATAAGCCAATCTTACATCTTGTATCTAGAAAGGAGATTGTGGATGGTATTGGGTAACAGTCTTGCTACCAAAGGATGGAGGTCTCTCCTCATAGACAACAAGAGTAGTTTATGTCTTATTTTAACAGAAAAAGGAAGATAGTTAGAAGATCCTTACCTACTTTTATTATTTCTTTGAGGCAGTCCACTCGATTAGATCAATAGTCTTTAGAGTACTCTATTATTCCTGGATTTCCTTCTAATCCTAAATTCTTTGAGGCAATGGAAGAGCTTATAAACTTTTAGTGAAGGAAGCAAGCTAGAAATGGTTCTCAAATCCAAGGTCTTACTTCTAGAGGTAGTGAGTCAGAAGCCCTAGACCAAGGTCCCCCCGTGTTAAAATTAAAGTGTTTTTTCCTGCTTAATGTGTTTTGCTACTACTGCATCTCTAGTTGAGTACACCTTTTCTTTGCTCTAGTTGGGCTGGATTATATTATCTGTTGAAGATGTTTCTCTTACTTAATGTCTTCTTCTGCTACTACTTCACTGTTTGGTGTATAGATTGCTTTACTCTGCTTATCTAGTTTGGCAGGTTGTACCATCCTATTGGGACTTTTTTTATTGTTTACTTTTAAGTCTATTTTATTTGATGGAAACTGTTCTATTGCAGTTTCTGTCTTTTTGTAGATGGAGCTTTTAAGATGTTTTTCTATTCTTGTTTCATATTAGTTGTTAGTTTATCTTTCTATTTGCAGTTCGAATCCTTGCTTAGTCAAGGCACCTTTTTTCTTTTATATAATGTTGTTTATCTCAGTTGGGTTAAGTACCCCTCGGTTTTGTACATAAGTCTCTTTTGATTAATCTAATTCTAATTTATATATAAAAAAAGACAATTTAATTTAGACATAATTTTAAATTAACTCTTAACACTTCCTCTTAATTTGAAATTTTCTTACTCTGATAATGAGAAAACATGTTATTAAACAATGGTATGTAAACTTGTCATTAATGCATATTTCAATTTCTTGCTTCTGTCGCAAGTGAAGTTCCTTCAATAGTCT
>JAOXYD010217369.1:8919-19438 GCA_028565735.1 Pinacopodium congolense
ACTATAAATATGCTTTTTGGAGCAAGAACTTAGAGATTCTAGATGTTGTTGGTCACCATGTGGTACCTGAAAGGGGTTGAATTAGGTGATTTTAAACTGTTCAAGTCTTTTTAAGTATATTAATAGGATTGAATTATCTTATGTTTTCTTATGCATTTCCATGTGATTTCAATCCTATTTTCAAGATAACGTGCTCAATTTGTGTTTAATTTGTTTTGAATGCTAGGATAAATGTGTTGATACACATTTAGGACCAAACAGGAATGGTTTTGAAGCAAATTGGAGCATAAATGTTTAAAAAAAAGGAGAAGCTTTCCTTGGATGAGTGAAGGTCATGTTACTTTCTTCTTTAAAGCATAAAAACATTATTAAAGACAAAAGCTTTCATTGGCAGTAGTAAGTGGTCTAGAGAGAAGTAAAAAATGTTTAAGAAAAATGGGGAGGAGCTTCTCATGACTTGACACATTTCCCACTATCTTAATCCATAAGAAGAAAAAACACAAAAGCTTAGCAAAGAAAGCTCTCCAAGAGCAAAAAAAAAAGGATTTAAGAAAACAAAAAAAAAACGTAATAGATGGAGAGCTTTCCATAAAGGGGGCACGTAGCCCTAGGGAGAACAAGACAAAAGGTTCCTTAAGCTTTCCATATAGATTCAACTAAAGCATTTGAAAGAGAGGGGAGTCGCTAAAAAAAACCTTCATTCGGCCTCCACCTTTTTTCTTTATTCTTCTTAATTTATTTTCCTTTTTTTTCATTTCTTTTTGTGTTCCTTAGTTAGTTTTTCATTTTCCAGCTTTCATTCTCTTGTTTTAGGTAGTGTCAACTTTCATTTATTGTTGTTTAATACTTTCATTTTTATTGTTCTTTGTATTTAGTTTAAGTTTTGTTTAAATGTTGTGTTAAACCTTTTTTTATTTAGTTAATATATGGCATTATTTCCTTTTATTTTCTAGCCCTTTAGTTGTGTTTTTTATTATGTTTATTATTAGTGTGATGTTAGCTTAGTTTTATCTTGGGTTGGAAGATATTAGTGGAATTTTGACTTTATAATTGTAAGAATTGATTAGGAATTGATTAGGTTTTGTTATTTAGATCAAGGCTGAATTAGGGTTCTAAATTAATGACATGAATTAGGAATTAATTTTTAGGATTGGCTATCCTAGGTATAATTCGATTGATAGGAATGAACTTATAATACGTAATAGTCCTAGTGATTTCCATAAGTAGTAATAGGCTAATTGAAGTTGTTAGTGAACTTAATCAACTTAGTCTGATATTTCAATTCTCTAAGATACATAATCCAAAATTGCGAGATTATGGCTTAGATTAGTCATTCCCTAGTTTTTAATCCTACTACACCATTAAATCTTGAGAACTTATTCTAAGTTGTCGTGCCGTTAAAGATATTTTCATAACATATTGGATTTATCTAAAATATGTGGAACAGAGGGTTTGAGAGCTTGTTCAAACCTATAGGCTAGCATCTTAGACCAATCACAATTTAGTTATTTTAATGATCATTTAAAAGTCTAAAATCTCTAATATATCTTCTGCCCATCTTTCTTTTATTCTTTTTGATTATTTCTTTTATGTGTTTTTTATTATTATTTTGTTTTCGTTAATTGTCTTTGTGTTTAGTTTTAATCATTTAATTCCAGGGTTTTTCTTTTCTTTGTTTTTTTTCCTTTTGTGTAACTTTAGGAATAGCTTCTAAACTCAACCAGCTCTCTGTAGGATCGACCCTAACTTGCCTTATCTACATAGTAAGGTTAGGTTAGGTATTTTATTATTTGGTAAGCTAACAACAGCTCCTACTAAATTTTTTACACTATTTCCGGGAAATTAGCACTTATATTTTAAATATTTCTAATGTTGATTTTGTTTTTTTTTGTGGTCATCTTGTCTTTTTTTTGTTCTAGTATCGCAGCTTTTTCTGATTTTTAGATGTTTTAACAGCAATAGATCATTATTAGCATGCTTTTAAGTTTAGCTTTTACACATATTATCCTAATAATGAGCTTGATTCTTTTGCTACTTCTAGGTTAGAGAATCAAGAAGCGAATTTCACATCCTTAGTTATGCAAATAATGATGGATCAACAACAAGTTAAGGTATGTGAGGTTTGTTCATTTTTAGGTTATCCTTTTTGTACGTGTCCTATTTTATAGGATACACACTACAGGTTTGATCAGTCATACTTCCAGCCCTTACCTCACCCTCCAACATCACCACCACAAGCTAATGGGATTTCCTTAGATGAGATTGTAACAAGTTTGACGACAAATACTCTTCAATTCCAGCAGGAACTGAGGAGCAGGTTGAAGAACTTTTAAGATCAAGTGAGCTAGTTGGCAGACATGGTTCAAAGCATAGAATCCCAAGTATCTATAAGTGCTCTTAGCCAACAAGAGAGCGATGCCAAAGAGGTTTGCACTATTCCATCAGAGAATGGAGAACAATAAGAGCTCCCAAAAGCAATAGAGGAAGAGCGTGACCAGTTAGGATAGGAAGAACCACTAGTTCAAGAAAGAGAAGGATGGTGCATAACCTCCTAAGGTAAGTGACATATTTCATGTTATTGCTAACCGAATTTTTCTTCCTTTTCTTAGCAGCTTGAAGAAAGAAGAAGAAGAAGAAGAGAATAGGAGTAAGCAAGAGCTGTAAGAAGTGAAGTTTTTGGAATAACTGTGGATGAGCAAGCCAGAGGTTGAAAGTGGCAAGAAAGATAAATAGTCTCCACACCTTTTGGCAATATTATTATGGAGAACATGCGTGGAAAAGGGAGATCTACATACCAAATAGTGGACTTTGGACTTTGATGGCAAGATGATGTAGTTCCACGCCTCCAAAGCTATACAACATCCAGTTTTTGAGCCTATTATGATCAAAGTTGCTTTAGGCTCTTCACGGATTTTAAGCATACCTCTTGTTGGGATCAAGCATCCATTTGACAATGAATGATGTAAATATTAGTGGTCAAAATTATGACCTTAACTAAGCCTTTATTAGGTGGCAACCCAACCGTTCAATAAAGTTTTCTTTTCTTTTCTTTTTGTTAGTTAGTTCTTTAGTTTCTTTGTGTTTAAGTGCTTTTCTTTTCTATTTTTATTTTTTAAGAAGCCAAGTAGGAGTTAAAGTGGAGCTACAATTTGTCTTTCACAAACTTCATAGATTGCTTCAATTCTAAGGGAGTTGTCTTATTCCCATCCTTATATTTTATTGATTTTAGAACATTATGGATAATGTCTAGTTTAAGTGTGGGGGTACGGCATAGTTGAAAATTTTTGCAGACTTCAGTTATTGTGAGTTTGATGGTGATGGTTTGCATATGGTAGCTTGAATGATTTTGATCATTAGTTAATAGTTAATTGTGGTACTTGAAAGGAATCAATGCTTTTAATTTAAGGATCTTTGCTCAATTTTTGAAATGATACTAACATTTTCTTTTTTCCTATTCTTTTGAGCGCCTTGCGTGTGTTTAGTGATACATTTGTATGATATTTAATTTTTTAGTCCATTTTATATGGTTTTTCATATAAATGTAAGATGGGATATTTAAAATAAAGTGTCGAAAGAAAAAGAAATCAAAGAAATGAAATGAAAAGACAAAAATAAAAAAGGAAAAAAGAAAAAGAAAAGAAAAAATGAAAAGAAGAAGAAATAAAAGAAAAAGAAGAAAAAAACGCCTTTGTTTTTATGTAGTTGTTAAAAGCATCTTTGTTTTATGTTATTGAATAAGAAGCATCTTTTTTTTTTGTATTATTATGTATTGAGAAATTTTCACTCCACTGGTTTTAACCTAATGTAAGGTTAAAGTTATAGTACTGCTTTTAGCCATTTGAACATGGTGATCTAAATTAGTAACCAGGGGTGTTTATAACAATTGTTCACCTTCACGTCAAAAACTTATATGACCTCTCAAACAAGCATTAATAAAATCTCAAATTATATCGTGTTTTCATTTGTATTTGGTCGTTTTTAGCATCCTTGATTAGTTTGTGTGATAACCTATGCGAAATAGCTTAAATGTTGGATATTATGCATATTGGGTTACTTTTTGACTAACTAAGTTCTTTGCTTGTGATTTCTTTGTTTTTTCTTTATTTTTTATCATGATTCAGTTGAAATTTGGGAATTGGATTAAAGGAATTGATTGATTTCTGTTGTACTTTATTAACTATTATCTTTTGATTAGAATTATTTGATTAAATTATTTGAGTCATTACTTAAGGACAAGTAATAATTCAATTGTTGGAGCACTTCATTAGGATTGAATTATCTCATGTTTTCTTATGTATTTCCATGAGATTTCAATCCGATTTTCAAGATAAAAGGCTCAATTTATGTTTAATTTATGATGAATGCTAGGTTAAATGGGTTAATACACATTTAGGACCAAAAGGCAAGGTTTTGACACAAATTAGAGCATAAATGTTTAAAAAGGAAGAAGTTTTCCTTGGATGAGTGGAGGCCAGGTTACTTACTCCTTTAAATCATAAAAACATTATTAAAGATAAAAACTTCCCTTAGCAGCAACAAGTGGCATTTAAACAAAGATCAAAGAAAGCTTTCAAGGAGAATAAAGAAAATTTTTTTAATGGCTATAAATTAAGGAGCAACAACATTTTTAAAAAACATTGAAGGAGGAGCATATATTAATTAAAGAGAAAAGAGAATCTTTCTAAGGAGGACATGTGACCCATTCTTCCTAACATAAGAAGACAAAAACTTTAAAAGCTTAAGAAAGCTTTCCATAAAGAAGCCAAAACATCTAAGAAAAATTGAAAAGGGCTTCTCATGACTTGACACATGTCCCACTATTTAAATCCATAAGAATACAAAAGACAAAACCTTAGCAAAGAAAGCTTTCCAGGAGCAAGCCAAAATTGATATTTAGAGAACAAAAGGAGGCTTTGAAATGAATAACAAAAAAACATGGTAGATGGAGATCTTTCCATGAAGGGGGCATGTAGCCCTAGGGACAACAAGACAAAAGCTTCCTTAAGCTTTCCCCATATATATTCAGCCAAAGCCTTTGAAAGAGAGGGGAGCTGTACAAAAAAAACTTCATTAGGTCTCCACCTTATTTCTTTATTCTTCTTTGTTTCTTTTCCTTCATTGTTCATTTCTTTATGTGTTCCTTAGTTAGTTTTTCATTTTCCAAGTTTCATTTCTTTTTTTAGGATGTGTTAGCTTTCATTTATTGTTGGTTAATGCTTTACTTTTTATTGTTCTTTGTATTTAGTTTATGTTTAAATGTTGTGTTAAACCTTTGTTAATTGGTTAATATATGGTATTTTTTTCTTTTATTTTCCAACCCTTTAGTTGTGTTTTTTATTATGTTTGTTATTAATTTTAGTTTCTTTTGTGATGTTAGCTTAGTTTTGTCTTAGGATGGAAGATATTGATGGAATTTTGGCTTTATAATTGTAAGAATTGATTAGGAATTAATTGAGTTTTGTGATTTAGGTAAATGTTGAATTGGGGTTCTGAGTTAATGACATAAATTAGGGATTAATTCTTAGGATTGGCCATCCTAGGTATAATTTCTAGTTTAATTACTAGGAATGAACTTGTGATACATTATAGTCCTAATGATATCCATAGGTAACAACAAGCTAATTGACAGTGAACTTAATCAACTTAGTCTAGGATTCTAATTCTCTAAGTTACCTAATCCAAGCTTACGAGATTGTGGCTTAGCTTAGTCATTCCTTAGTTCTTAATGTTGCTGCCCCATTAAATCTAGAGAGCTTGTTCTAGGTTGTAACTTCGTTACGGATATTTTCAAAGCATTTTAGATTTATTTAAAATAGGTGGAACAGAGGGTTTGAGAGATAGTTCAAAACTAGTGTGATTTAGTGCCACTCGACGTTTAAGTGTCAAACTTAACAGAAGTTTAATCAGGAATTTTTTTTAACATTTTTGAATTATTATGGTTCTTTTTAAACGTTTCTAAAACTTTATGGTTCTTTTTGAACGCTCTAAAACGTTAAGATCTGACCTGAATATTGGTCTAAACCTTAGGATTAAATTAACCCTTTTGCAAAAAATAAAAGGGGAGGTTGTCTTTGTCATGAATGAAGTTTTCTTTATCGGCAAAAGCAATGAAGGGTCTTTCATAGTCAAAAGTAATGTTTGAAAAACTAGAATGGCCCAACAATCCGAAACTGGTGCAAGTCGAATGAACACCGTATCGAGTTGGTATTTCATTCTATATTGACAATTCTAGTCTGTAGCAATTGATTTTGGGCCACTTCTGAAATATTGATCCAAAACTAGGCTAATTTGATACTTTCCAAAAGTTGTATGACTAGTCTTAAATATTTAAAAGTTTAGAACATTGATCAATCGATGCATGCGCTTTCACTTTTCACCCTCTAAATCAACTGATCATACATTTTATTTTGGATTTTTAACCAAAAAGCAGCATTTTGTTGATTTTTTTTAATTTTGCAAGCATTTCAGTACCTTGAATTTTGCAAATTGTCATTTTATATAGTTTGATTAGTTTCCTATTGTAAGTACCTTTATTGCTTCATTTTGTTCTTTGCCTGTCTGTGGTCTTGCCCTTAGGAGCTTTTTTGTTTGGTTTTTGTTTTGGGATCTCTTCACTGATTTATTAATCTATTCTTTCACTTTTAAAAAATGCAAAAAAACCTTGAATTTATGGTTTTTAAAAAATTTTCAACGAAGTTGTAAATTTATTTTCGTGTTTTCATTGGCCATACAATCTATAATCTCTGTGCAACTAATTGATAAGCCCTGGTAATAGAAATCAAGAAAACAAACTTATTTATTACATTTTGTTTTAATTTTAACTTTTAAAGTCATTAAAAACAAAAAATTTTCATATTTTAAAATAAGTTTTTAGAAATTTTTCTAAATTAAATAATTGATATAATTTATTAACTAATATTTATTTTTAAGGTGTATAAGATTAATTTGGTTTAAAATTTTATCATTTTATATTTTATCATAAATATATTTTCCCATTTTTAAAAATAAATTTACAAAATAAGTAAAAAAATTACTTTAATTAAACATATTTTTATTTTAAGTTTTTATATGATGTTTGAATACAGTTGATTATGATTTCATTATTGAAGTTTATTAATTAATGATGTTTTGATTTATTGATATTTAGTAATGTAATTTAATATTCTGTTATTTGTGTTATATTAATTAAGGTTGATATTTATTTGAGAAATAAATAAAAATTAGTATTAAAATTGTCTACTTAATTTTTCTTCATCTGATTGTCAATTTCATGATTTGAACACAAGAAAGATGACTGACAATGCTAAACAAGTTGGAGTTCTTTATTTCTTCAAAAGTAGATATGACTTAAATAGGCAATCCCGAAGAAGTTATCTCAATTCTAATTTAATAGATAGTGAGAGTAAAATTATGTTATGACATTTTAAATTAAGGTATCTAAGTTTTCATTATATAAGACATTTGGTGATAAAATCTTTTATAAATAAAGATTCATCTTTATTTCAGTGTAAAATTTGTCAAATTGCTAACATCATTGAACATCTTTCATAACACAATCTTACAAGGCTATAAAATCCTTCAATATGATCTCTAGTAATATTTCTTCCAGTGTTGGCACAAATATGTCAATAGGCACTATTCAAAAATTAAAATAGGAAACATTTAAGAAGATGATGGCATTTTAGTGAGTAGAATGAGAAAGTTAGAATTTACATTCTATTAAAATGTAGACTACATTATAGATACCGAAACAAAATTTGAGTACTTGCAAGGTTTGCTACAACGAGCTTACACCACACTAATTAGTGGGGTTAAAATGAATATAAGCAATGTTGAAGATGACCTACCTTCGGCCTCCACCAGGATTGGAGTGCATGATCCACTTGTTTCTAAGAGACACAAGAGACCTGCAAACAAAAGGTTTAAATCAAGGCTAGAAGATATTCGACATTGCAAGAAAAATAGAATGAATGTAACTATCTAAACTAATTGTTGTATGCGATATTTACATTATTTTCTGGTTTTATTTGTGTACATGGTTGTAATTTTATAGCTTATTCCATCTTAACTCAACTTCTTTTTATTATTCCTAGGTGATAACCACAAATAGAACCATTGGAATTTCAATAAACTCAAATGTTTTTCATCCATCAATTATTGTCCCTAATGTTGTCAATACAGTCTATATATCTAAACATGTTCATTTCTTAACTAGTTAAGAAAAATCCGGCATAAGTTTAGCTTATATGTCTACAAAATTTGTGCATCAATTTATCTCAATGTCACTGGTAATAAACTAATTTTAATAACATTCTACAAATAGATCTTGTAACATTGTGTATGTTTTGAAACATGGAACTTCTTTTCAATCTTATTTCTACCAAAAAAAAAGTTTCAGTAATTGAACTGCTCTTTTCAGGTATTGCACAAGTATTTTGCATTGTTAGATAAGAGAAAGTTGCAGTATCATTGCTAATAGAGCATAATTAATTCGCAACTACTTACCAGTTAGGATATCCCTTATGAAAAAAAAGAGAACTTGATAAACCTTAAGGAATAATTCATGTAGCCATCAATTTATGATAAAACTTTGCGATTTCAAGTGCTTGATGGGATGGCTTTCAATTCCTAACCAGCAACTTTCATACCTTGATTATCTTATTATGGTCAATTTTTTGGTTTCACAAAGTATTTGGCATTTTATTCGCCAAGTTATATTCTGCCCATTGTTGTAATGTGTTTTGTATTATCTTGCTATGCAGATGTACGTTTTGGATAATGTAAATTTTTGTCTACTTTCAACATATTAGTAATTCACTAATATCATATTGCCTATATATTGTGTATAGTATACTTAATATTTTGCAATTCTTTACCTTTATGTTATATATGAAATTTATTATTATGTGTAATCTACACATTTCACACCATCATTAGGATAATGTCATACAATTTTTCTTGGACATAAATGACTACCATTACCTCTAGTTACATACTTAAATGATCAATATTAATAAGGTATGTTGGAAACTAAATGTTATCATTAATCAGTACTTAGCCATAACATAAGGCATGAAGACAATCAAGTCAATTATAAAACGAATGAAATAAGGAGTTCACCACTTGAATTGAAATTTAGTATAAAATATAAAACATTAAAGTGAAATACACTTCTATATGGTATTTAACCATGAACATTAGTTTCACTATAACCATTCCACAGTATGGTCATTTGAGTCTAATGAAGACATTTCGAAGGGGATTTTGTTGCCTATTAGTTTATATTGAGTGACATTATTTTATTGACAGTAATCAAGTGGTTGTGACTTTTTTTAAACTAACCCACTACCTTGGAGTATTCACATAAACACAAGACTATGTTGGCTTTACTCTTATCAATTCATTAACTAATGTTGTATATGTTCGATTCACAGAATATGTGATGTGAGCATAGCAAACCAAAATAGTAGAAGCCTTTAAATACCCCTATAAAACTTGACGTCAAAAACTATATATAAGTCCTATGAAAAAAATTAAAAAATGACTTTAAAAAAACACTAATATGTTGTCATGTACATCCAATAGTTAAAGGAAACACATTGAAGTCGGTCAAATGTACAACTTCAATTGTTACTCAACATAACATAGTGATGTTCTATGTAAGATTGTGTTTCTTAGTTTAAGCAAGATTGAATGCAATCCTCTGTATGTTAAACATTCCATAAGTATGACATGGCAATCCTTTAGCATGAATATTGATATAACTCCAATGGGGAGAAATAAGAAGTGTCCATTAGCAAGACTAAAAGAACGGATACAACTTTAGTAGCTTTCAAAAGAATCAAAGGATGAAAAAACGGTTAGACATATTGAAAAAAAAAGGACATGTCTTATTTATTTGATTCTCCAAACCTGAGTTCTCGTATATATGCAAGGCTAGAAAATGGGCCATCACTCATCATGGTCAAATAGCCCAGCAATGATAATGGTAAACAAATTATCCTCATCACTAGCCACATTTCATGTGATCGATGCCATAAATTGTCTTGTCCATAATTAATCACATTCCAAATCCCTAATGTTCATGAACCTAGGAACCAAATGAACAAATCTTTGAAATCCCCAGCCACCATAATCATGCTTAATTCATCCTCGAAAAATGAAGTAATGAATAAATCCAACTGTTTTAGATGTGCCTCTTGAAACCATTAAGGTGGTCACAAAGATAAGATCAGCATTTGTGCACAACCTCTAAAGTCAATTACATAATGCCTTAATATTGCAATCCCAAATAGTTGGTCACTAAGAAAATGGAACACAACCAAAAAACATATCTTTACTGTTCAAAGAACCAAAGAACTAGAGGATCGTCAAAGAAGAGAGGTTACCCTATACATATTGTAAGTCCTATGGCACCCAAGAGGGGGGGTGAATTGGGTATGAAAAACTTTTTACAAACTTAAAACTATCAACTTAATTCAATTAGAAAACTAAATGCAATCACTAAACCAATATTCAA
>JAOXYD010217385.1:0-19437 GCA_028565735.1 Pinacopodium congolense
CAAATGAACTAAATACATCTACTAACAGTAAGTTACTATCTTATTTTTAAAGTATATGTTATTTTAGAAAATAATTTAATATATTACTAATTTATAATTTATTCAAATGTAGTAGAAGATGTTAATGTAAGTAACTTACGTGAATGTACAGTTTACGACTCTTTACATAGTGTTGGAGAATTTGAAATTTTTGATGACGATGAGGCACAACTTCCTTAAAAAACACAATCTTAAATTTGCTATTATTTTAATATCTTATATTAGGTTTAGTTTTAATTAAAATTGTTATTATTGATTACACATTAATAGATATTAGTGTTTTATTTCTATTTAATAATATATTAAATTTTTATCATATATTTTTACTTATTCGCATTATTTGTATTTGTTATTATTTTATACCAGTTTAATACCGATTTTATAACGGTCTTATATATGTTGAATTTCTAAACCTTAAATCCCTCTCTTCACTAGTTCGATGTCCAGTTCGATTTTTAAAACATTGTTATAAACCATATAGTTTTTCTCTTTTCTCCTAACAACATGAGTTAATACACCCCTCCAGACAAAAATTCGTTTGGATGGAATTTTTATTTTTATTTTTTAAAATATAAAAATCGATGAAAATAACACATAAAACTAATGAATAAATATAAAAATTAATGAAAACATAAAAACTAATAAAAATATACAAAAAACAATGAAAATGTATAGAAACTGTTGAAAATAATTTGTATTAATTTTTATATTTAGAAAAATAAAAATAGAAAATGGAAATAGAAAACTCATAGCTCATTTGGTTCAACTTTTTGTTTCTATTTTCTGTTTCTATTTTTGTATGTTTTCATTAGTTTTTGGGTGTTTTTTGAGTTTTTGTACTATTTTTTATTTATGTATTGT
The DNA here is from genome assembly GCA_028565735.1 of Pinacopodium congolense. Classification (NCBI taxonomy): domain Eukaryota; kingdom Viridiplantae; phylum Streptophyta; class Magnoliopsida; order Malpighiales; family Erythroxylaceae; genus Pinacopodium; species Pinacopodium congolense. The sequence goes on from JAOXYD010217385.1 coordinate 901, forward strand.
ATTTATATGTTATTCTTTTAAGTTTCTATGTTATTTTTTATTTCCATATTTAAAAAATAGAAACTAAAAACTAAAAATAAAAACAAAAACAAACATTCCCTAAACCAAATGGGCAATGAGTTAGAGAGATAATTTTTTGATGATTTGCCACCATTCATTGTAAGACAAAATCAAGACTTTAGAAAATATGATCTAAATATGTTTGGATAAAACGAGTTATATTTGTGTATCTTTGGAAAAATATTGTAAAAACTAAAATTTCAGTTTGAATTAATTACCCATTCATTGCTAATATTTTTTAAATTTGTCACAAGTTTCAATTACTTAAAATTTTTAATAAATTTAAAATATTTTTAAAATGTGCTCACTAATTTAAACTATTTAATTAACTATATAGAACCCAAATTTATAATTATTTTGATACAAAAGGAATCATTTTTAAGGGTTTATTTGAAAAGTTTATAATTTTATTTTAGGCAAGAAAAAAAAAGGTATTGTTAGACTCAATTGGATTTATAGTCTTGAAACATAAAAATTCATTCGAAACCAACAGTTTCATTAGGACTCTAACATTTTTGTGCATGATCAAGTTAAATATAATATTTTAAAATATTTTAAAAGAATTTTAATGTTTTAAAAATGTTTAAAAAGAACTCTAACATTTTAAAATTTTTAAAAAATAACTTTGACCCCAACCTCTATTAAATCCATTCGTATTATGTGACATTTTTATTTATAAAAAATTTTAGATGAGTCCCACGTTACCACTTAAACTCCACATAGAATTTTGACCTAAAAAACACTACAACCTTCAAGTTACTCATGTTATTTACATTTACATGTTATAGGGATTGTTCAATTGATAGAGCATCAACATGAAAATCTAAAGATCTCGTGTTTAATTCATGCTTATCGAAGTTATGTTACTTTTTTTTATATCTCAAATGACACCATTTTCTTCTCTTATCTTCTCTCCCGCTTCGTGTTTTTTTCATTTTCAGCACCGGTGCACACCCACCCTCTCATTAGTACAAAGAACAATTTCCTAGTTGGACTAAAGATATACGATTCGTAACTTGTTCTTCTAATTATTGACAAACAAACCATTTGATAAACTTGAGAGAATATTCATGTCATCGAATCCACAATACTTAATTTGCTTATGATTCCAAAATAATTGATAGCTTAACTATTACATATGGAAAACATAGTAGAGAGGAGTGGGGAGAGAAGAGAAGAGAAGAGAATAGATGGAGGAAGAAGTCTAAGAAACAACATTGTTTCTAGGGAAAGAAATATGAAGGGGGAGAGAAGAGAAGAGAACAGATGGAGGTAGAAATTCAAGGAAATGACACCGTCTATAGGGATAAGAAACAAGGGGTAGACAAGAGAAGAGAAGAAATGGAGGAGGAAGCTAAAAATGACACCCTTCGAGGAAAAAAAAAAGAACACAACTTGCAATGAGTGTAAATCAAACATGCAACCTTGAGATTTTTATGTTGATGCTCTACCAACTAAGCTATCCCTATAATGTATAAATTTTTATAATATGAATAACTTGAAAGTTGTAACAATTTTAGGTTAAAATTTCAAGTGAAATCCACGTAACAATGAGGGGTCTACTTGAAATTTTCAACAAATAAAAATGTGCCATGTGACACATAACAGAAAAGTTTAATAGATATTGGGTTAAGGGTTCTCTCTGAAAGTTTTTGAAATATTAAGGATTTTTTTTTAGTTTTTGAAATATTAAAATTCTTTTTAGATATTGTAATAATTAAAGTATGACTTGAATATGGATAAAAATATTAAGATTTAAATGATACTTTTTTCTTTATTTAAAATGAGATTTATGAATAAATCCATACGCTTTTATATAAATTTTAAACCTATTTAGTTTTAAATTACGTACAAAATTGTATAGCAACATTTTAACTCAAAAGTGGAAATTGCTATAGTTTCGTGTCATTAAGAGCCTACCCGTCTACATCTTAGGCAACATGGTTATTAAATTATAGTGTTGCCTACAGATTTAATTGGAATTTGATAGGCATAATTAATTCACAAATATTATTATTACAAGCATAATTACTCCAGTCATCGACAAAGTTTTTATTACTGTTTCCATTAGTTTTTTCTTTGTATATAATATGAGAGCATCTCCAGATGTTATTTTTTGTTGCATATTAACAAAATTACCGAAATCCTTATGAGTAAATCCTTATGACTATATGTAATTAATTGAGAATATTTTTTATAATTTAGTGTCGTGTATGCTTGCATAGTGTGCTATCGAATAAATATTAATGATTATATAATTTAATACTCTAAAAGGACAATAGTTATGTGTACTTATGAGTTACGATTAAGAGCAAGGTTAGCTACAACCTATTAATCACCATCAAAATATGATAGATATCATTATGTTGACTATAGCGAATTAGTCAGTTCTAGATTAAGGTAGGTACTAATTTGTTGGTTGGCTTTAAGGTGCATTCCATTAATCGAATACTTTGGTAGCATCAAAATGAGACAGGTACCATTTTCTTGACTCGTGTGAATTAGCGTACATTTACTATGGCCAAGTAAATGACTTATGTTTATCATATAATTGCATTTGCTATTATGATTATTACTAGATGTAATTCATATGACTTTTTTTGTTGATCAGTCTCTTCTCGACAACTAACCACCGAAGGGCCTATACGTGAGCCTAATTTGTCACCTAAACTATTTGCTTCCTTTCCCATGCACCGACACGTAAAAGCGTACGCTATTGTGTTTTGGCTCATGGCCTGCTTCTACTATGTCAGACTCTTCCTTGCGCCTCCTATGTAAGACTGCTGCTGTCAACAGTGGTCGCCTCTACTCAGTTATCGCCTCTACTATAGTGATGATTTTGCTTCTACTGGAGTCGCTCTTACTCCTCTTATATTTCCTTCTTAGATTTGACTCCATGGCCGGTAGTCATGACTTTTTATGGTCATTTACAAGTTAAAATACTATTTTATTTTTATACACAATTTATTATTTAATACAACAAAAGAGTAAAATGATAATTTAATCAATAGAACAGTCATGGAAAGCTGTAAACCACCTGCTATGTAGTTTTTCCCTTCCTATTATTATTTTCTCTGCCTAAATATGGCTCCTGTGGGCCTCGAGAGAGTACGAGAGTGTTCTCCTTTTCGTGTGCTCTTTGCTTTCGATTTAATCCTTTGGACTCAATTTATTTTTGTGTGGCTGTTCTTATTTTATTATACTCATTTTCCTTAATGGGTGATGACTAAAAACATTTAGTTGTAACATATGTTATTCATTCAATGTCTAAAATCACATAACATAAATTAATCGGACCTAACTATTTTGATTAACATAAAATAGTTTGAATTTATCTACAAAGCATTTTTATAGATCATCATTTTACTGATGATCGCACATTAAATCATACTTGAAAGGATTGGTACAAGACACTACCCGATTATTTTTACAAATTAAGAATTCTATTAGCAATGAGATCATTGGTCTGATCAATCATTGTGAATATATCAAAAAAATTAATGAATTATTTAAAATTCATGAATTCCAAAAAATAATTAGTCTGATCAATCACTGTAAATATGTCAAAAAATTAATGAATTATTTAAAATTATTAAATTTTGAAAAGGAAAATATTTTTCAAATTCATGAAGTGTGTAAGGATTTTTAGCAGGCTAAGCAACAAAATAAAACATTTTAAAAAATATTTTAAGAATTTTGAAAAGATCTATGAAGAATTAAATATTATGTTACCATTTAGCTGTAATATTAAAGTCCAACAAGCTTAATGAGTACAGATGGAAATCATGAATTTGGCTAATTGAAATTCTTAGTTTGAGATTGTTAAATCTCATATTCTTTCTAGTACTTAAATTTCCTCCATATATGATATCATTACTCAGATACTTTGCACAGATATCAATGCATTTTTTACTCCTAGTATTCAGATTTCTATTACTCTTGTAAGCTAGACTTATGGATCTAAAACTAGAAAGTCATCTTATAGAAATAATAATATAGGCAGAACAAGGAATTGGGAAAATAAAAATAAAGATGTAGGAGGAATTATTTACTATAATTGTCATGAACTAGGCCATGCCAAATGTATATGCCAAAAATTTCTCAGTAAATTTCAAAAATCTCATTTTGCTTATATTATAGCTACTACTATACCTATCTTGTCTTCTAAGAAGATTATTATCGTTTCTATTGATGAATTTGCTAAATTCACCTAATATTAAAAAGCATTGAATAATTCATTCTAACTTGTAATTGCTATTGTTGACTTAGGTAAAACGCCTATATGTCTTCTTTCCTCTTGCTCCTAATGAGTTATTGATTCTAGTACCTCAAATCATATGACATGTATTTATCTCTTTCCCATGTTACTTTAGCTGATGGATTTACTTTCTTTATTATTAGTTTTAACATTATTAACCAAACTCCATTATTGTCCTTGTTCTCTATCTTGAACTTACCAAAATTTTCTTTTAACTTATTATTTGTGAATAAACTCACTCATGTCTTAAATTGTTATATCTTTAGTTTTTCGTATCATTGTATATTTCAAGATCTTATGACAAATAAGACTATTGGTAAAGGAATTGAATCAAGAGATCTCTATATTTTAGATACCTAAGTGTCCTAACTCCCCTTTTAAGTTTATTATTAGTTAGAACAACCTTATTATCTTTATTGAAGAAGTATAATGTATTTAGTTTAGATTGAGAGTTATATTAGTTTTGCAAATATCATCTTTTATCTTCCTTTCCTCAAATTAATAAACGAGCTACCTTTTTGTTTGGATTAGAACATTTTGAAGTTTAGGGCCTTTATCCCATTGTGCCCATAAGTGGATTTCAATATTTTATTACTTTTGATGATGATTTCTCTTATGTGACTTGACTTTATTTAATGAAAAAATTATTATGAATTGTTTTCTCATTTTACAACTTTTTGTGATGAAATAAAGACACGGTTTAATATTTCTATCGATATCTTTAGAAGTGATAATGGTAAGGAATATTTCTCTATACTATTCCAAGCCTACATGATTTAAAATGACATTCTTCATTAATTATCCTATGTTGACACACCTTCTCAAAATGATGAGGTTGAAGGGAAAAATCATAATCTCCTTGAAACTATCAGAACACTTTTATTTTAAATGTTAATCCCTTTTAGGTAGATGTAGTCTCCATAGCCTATTTTTAGATCATATGCAATCGTATGTACTTCATGGTAACATTTCTTATACAATTCTCTTTTCTAATAAACCTTGTTTGTTATTTTATTACAAATTTTTGGTAGTACTTGATTTGTTTTTTATGTTCGTCCTTACGTTACTAAGTAAGACACTAAGTCTTTAAAATATATTTTCTGGGATTATTCTCATTTACAAAAAGGATGTTAGTGTTATTGTCTAAAATGTCAGTGTAATTGTCTAACTCTTAACATATATCTTGTATCAGCTAATAATTCCTTTTTGAAATACGTTTCTTTCTTTTTTACCTCTGACAGGAGGATGATAATATGTTAATTTAGAAGATCACCTATTAGACCACAAAAGTTACACAAACACAACCATAATAACTACCCATTCGTTTAGTCTATTTTATAAGACAAGATCATCCTAGTACAACATCTATACTTATCTCTTCTTCACCATCAAATCCAATACCTAATGACCTTTCAATTGCTCTTCACAAAGATAAACATCAGTGTACTTTTCCTGTTCCTTTCGTTTGTTTTCTAGGGTCATTTATCTTTCCATTCTTATTCTTTTGTTACCCATTATATCATGTTGCCTTATCTCATCTTGATTAGCATGATATTATGATAGAGGAGATGAATACTTTATATGTTAATAATACGTGGGAATTAGTAAACTTACCTATTATAAAGAAGGCAATTAAATGTAAATAAGTGTTTGTAGTCAAAGTCAACTCTAATGGATTAGATCATGACTTGTGACAAAATCTATGCTCAAACTTATGATGTAAATTATTTTGATACCTTCTTACTTGTTGTTAAACTAACCTTTATGTATCTGTTCATTTTTTCAGTAGCTATTTGTTAACCTTAGATGGCACACTTAAGAGGGGGTGAATTAGGTGTATAAAAATTTTCGGTTAAGTTTAAATAATCTATTTTTCTATAAATACAATCTTTAATTAATAATTAAAATTAAATGTGATGATATGCCAAGATAATTCAAATTTAAACAATTTATGAAAAATTACATAAATTAAAGGAGTAGGGAGGAGAATGAAAATCGATTTTTATATTGATTTGGTAAAATAATTGTTTACCTACAACTACCTCCAAATTGCTACTTAGATATTTCCCTAAATCAAATAATCTTCTTTAAGGGAAAGATAAGCCTTTACAATCTTTTTTTTTTTTTAGAGGGGGTGAAGAGTAACCAAAAAAATCTTCTTTCTAGGTAAAGAGGAACTTAAAACATACGTTGCTTTAAATATGTTCAATAGTAATCTTTTCTCAATTAATCCCAATATAATAACCATGTCTCAAAAATCAAACTCTCAATTTCCACTCAAGCATACACAAATGAAAATAGTTGCTTGATCAAAAAAGTGTTCAAAGGGCTTAAATAACCCAATGAATGCAAGTATAAAACCTTACACTTTCTCTTAAATTCATGCAATACATAAACCACTCAAAAGCTCAATCAAAGCTTTCTCAATCATCAAACATGCATAAATATTGTTCCTTAACACTTATAACATGTATTTACGGCATCCATGATTAAAAATTCGTTAGAAACTCAATCTAACTATTAGAAACAATTATAAATTGTAGGATCAAAAACTAGCCTTTATTAGACATTTTTTTACACATTCAGTTAACCAGTGTTCATGAAGTACTCGACTAGCTATTGATCTACCACTCCCTTCGTTTGGTTGACCAATGCGTCTATTTTTAAGGCATTAGATTACCAACATTTAACAATGGTCAATCAGTTGTCATAAAAACTAAACTGATCGATCAGTTCCTAAACATTAGTGGACTAGTTATTCTATAGACTTAGTACCCAGATTCTGCAGCATACAAAAACCAATCTATATATCTCTGGAAAAGATTCATATTGAAAACATTCCTAACCCTCTTTGTAGAGCTATGTATTGGAAGTGATCCAAACCAGCCCAGAGCGAGTTCCTCAAAGAGGCAAGTGAAGTTGGTCAGTTGTATGATGGACAATTATCTCTGGAGGTTCTGAGAGGACTTTTTCACTCTATTTTATTATTTATGCTTAACGAAAAGAATGTTTTTTTTTATACACATATAATACCAATTCCTTTATTCTAAAAATTAATTAACCCAAGTTTTAAAACTTTCCAAAGTAATTTTAAATATTGGGACCTTTTAATTTAGCTAAAAAAATTGTATCTTTGTTTATGATAATTTGAGCACGATTTGAAAACTTTCAATTTATACTTAATTACAAACCATTTCCAAACATTCCAAAGCCATTTCTTTCACTCCAAACATAACTTACACAAGTTCTAAATCATCCTTAAAGTGATTCTGAGCACCAAGACATTTCAATTAAGCTCAAACATAAAATATATCTTGATTATAGAAATTTAAGCACAATTTGAAATTTTTCAAGACTTCAAACTTTTTAACATCTCCAATACTACCAAAATCATTCTTTTTTGCTTCAAAACCAATTTACATAAGTTTCAAAATATTCCCTATATGATTCTAAAACCAACACATTTCAATTATACTCAAACATGAAAATATTTCTTTATTAATGGCAATTTTTCATTTCAAACAATTTATAAAACTCATTCAAAGTTCCCAAAACTCCCTCAAACATCCTTAAAAATATTATTCTCATAAAATTTTGTCTCAACCATATTTAAAGACATTTAAACAAACTCAAACAATTTTATGAAATTTTTTAACACATTAAGAGGACTTATTTAAAAATAAATCATCAAATTTCCTCTTCAATATGAAACTCTAAACCAAATTCAATTATGAAAATAATCATATAAACTCTTAACCAAAATCATAAATGCAAACCATTATGAAACTCTAATTCTTCTTAGTCTCACTCTTCATCCTTCACTTTTCTTTTCAAGTCAATTGTTATTGGACCCTAAATTTCATTCTTCTTTAAGCTTTAAAAGTGTTCTTTTAAGCTTAACAATCTTCATGTACATCATCAAAAGATACTTATCTTTAAAATTACATAAACAAAGAAAATTACATTAGAAATAAATATGTTTTGTTATTATTAAAACTATAAGTTGGAAACTCCCTTTGTTCTCCTCCTTTTTAATGTAAGATAAAACATGTGATATGAAGGAAATATATGTAAACAATTTTAAGGCAAAACATATAAATCAAATCTTTATGAAATGTTCAAATGTTGTTACTTCCTCGCCCCTTCCCCCTTCTTTTACCTAGAATTGCTATCACTATCCTTAATATTATCAAACACTCTCCCCCTTTTTAGTGGTTAAGAGAACTGGTTCTAGATAGAGAAACCCTAGATTCTTTTTCCTACCTCCTTAATCCTCATTTCCACTATGATCTCTATGTTAATTTTGGGTTCTCTCTTCTCCTTATTCTTATTTTCCGTATATTTAGATGCTTTACATTTTCCTATTCCTGTTTTAGTTTTTCCTAATGCTGCGATCAGATTTCCCTAGTATTTCTTCTCTAAATTTCTCTCGAACCATTGCCGATGTTTCTAACTTTGGCCATGGTTCTTTCCCCTCCCCCTTATCCTTTTAAAGAAGCATGTTGAAGAAGCACTCCTTAAGATTACTCTTGGAGCTAGACCACAAATACCTAGCACTATGGACAAGATTAGGTTCCGTTCAAAGTTGAATGCTGAAAACCTAATTCAAGGAATTCAAAACCCTATGACTATAGGAAAGATTGGGACTTTATCTTAAACTAGTGATAAGTCTCCTCTTCCTCCAAATCCAAAGTCGTCAAGTTCGAAGTTGGGTATAACTAATAACTTTAGTAAGTTAGGTGCTAATAGATCTACTTAAGGTAAACTACCTATTTTTGTAACTACAAAAATAGTCTTTGAACCTCCTTAACTAGGTCCTTCTAGCTTGTTGCTTGCTAAGGAGTGACCATCTCTTAAGAAAATTACTAAACAAGTAGGTGTCATGGACACTTATGCAAAAAGTAGTTTAAAAGAAACTAAAAAGAGAACTCGGAGAGTAATGCTTGGGGACTGTCTAAACATAGAAGAGTATCTCCCACCTTTAAATTATAGTAAGCTAACCTTAGAAGAAGGTATTCCTATCAAAGTGCCTTCTCCTGAACAAGCATCTAGGGGTGCATTATTGATGAAAAATCTTTAGTAGGTTATTTCGTTAAAAAAAATTTCTTTTCCTATTATCCAGAATATAACTTTCTCTTTATAAGGAAACTATAATTTGTAAGAGGTGTTGGTTGATGATAATGAAATTTACTTTTTTAAATTTACTAGTGGCTTTTGTCTTAAGGAAGTATTGAATGAAGATCCATGGCATATCAACGGAAGGAAAATTTTACTAAGAAAATGGGAGTAAGGAATGATATTAAATAAGGAGATGAAGAAGTTACCGTTATGGATTTGAATACATGGAGTACTAATGGAGTATTGGATAATAGAAGGATTAATTATATTTTCCAGCTACATAGGAATAGCTTTGTTCTTGGATTCTATTACTATAAAGAAACAAAGATTTAGTTTTGAGAGTGTGTGTAGAATCAAATCTAGAGAAAAACCTACCTAAACATTGTAGAGTTGCTATGTACGATATGAAAGGGAATCAAACAGTTAAGGAACTTATAATTTCATATGATTATAAACCTAGCATTAAACAGGATAAATAAAAAGAAACTTGGATCCTTACTTGGAAAGTTTACAAAAATGGAGGTTTTTAAAGAGTTAAATGCTCCTACAAGGAAGGATAATAACATTGACAAGGGAAAGAAAACCAAAAAGCCACAATTGAGAATCTAAAAGAACTCTTGACTCAATAGACAAGTAAGGCAAATTGGAAGTAAGTTGCTCTTCTTTGCCTCAACTAGCTAAACTCTAACTCCTACAACCTCTCTTTTAGGGAAATCTCATAACAGTGCAGTGGATACTTTTTCAAAATTATCACAGACGGGCAAGCACCTAGTTCTTCCAATAACCAACCCAATTGACAATCCTCAATTGGAAATATTTTAACAGATAAGAGGAATCTACTAAAGAGTTAGAGGCCTTTATAATAGTTCATGAATTTGAAACTATTGAATTGAATCCCTCTTGAGAAACAAGAGAAGTAGGAGGAAATCAAGAAATAAATGTTAAGTCTCATTTTTTTATATTATGATTTAGAATGCTTGGGGAGTTGTGAACCCTTTAAGCAAAAAAGAGTCAGTAATCTAACTCACTCTTTTAGAGGCTCTAGAAAGAGAAGGAAATACTGCACTCTTAGTTCCATGAGAAGAGAAGCAATTTGATAAGATAATTTCTCTAGGAATTCAAAAGGAAAGGCTCGAATCACCCCTTCTTAGGAATAAAGAAAAATTAATCTTATAGGGTGCTAGCCTTTCAGGTGTGTATAGATGCCACCAATTTATTTTTCTAAAGCTCTTATTTTTGTCTTAGGAGCTATGCTTTATCTATGTTTAAGCCTTACTTTTGTTTTAGATATAAGGGATAGTTTAAGTTTCCATAGGTTTAAGGTTACTTACTAAGGTAGCTTTTCTTCTAGTTTTACTTTGTTCTGGTGATTTCTATTAGCTACAATAGTTACTTTTGGTCTTGTATATATAACTCTATAATTTTGTTCTATATTTTATTTTAAAAAAACACTCTCCCCCTTTTTAATATCATAAAAAAGATACTAAAGAGAATGCCAATTATTAATGAAATCAATCACCAATTGTTAAGAAACCAATCCCTAATTGTTAAAAATCAAATGTTAGAAATCCAAATGTTTTGAAATAAACCACAAGTTGTTAAAAACTATGACAAAAACATGAATTTGAAAAAACCTTTCATCAAACATTCCTAATTCTCTCATAAACATACAAAAGTCTTTCTAAACTACTTATCTCTCTTTTGAAATTCATGTAAGCCTCTCTCCCGATTAATTTATGCATTATGACAAGTTTTACTCTCTTTAAATATATGCATCAATGTATTATGGGGAAATAAAATATAAAAGGGTTTTAAAAAACATAAAGTGCATCAAAAACAAATATTACGCATCTTTACACTTTAAAAACACATGTTTACTCAAACTATGCATCTTTACAAAAATTATACTAATTTCAAAATTTAATTTATCTAACTCATAAAAAATCTTTTAATAATTCCTTTAGACGCATGCAACATTTTTCAAACCTAAAACATGTATGCTAAGCTTAGCATACTCAAGTCCAAGCCAATATTCTTAAATATTATCAATGTAAAAACAAACATGTACCTCATTTTTGCATCACCAATGATTATCTCATTTTGTACTCCTTACTTGGATTAATAATGTTTTTACTTAGGTCATGTAAGGGGCTCTAGTTAAATTTATCATTTATACTAATTTGTTAGAGATTTTCTTCCTTTATTGACATCTATTGATAGTAATTAATGTTAACCTGCAAAATAAAGAAACCAATATGTCCTAGGCACCCACATAAATTTGGATCCATAGGGGTTAGTTTTAACACCTATCTTAACCCATATTTTCAATGATTTTCTTAACATCCTATGTTTATCAAAATAAAAATTTTCTATATGCTTAATATCACCAAAAAATAGCAAAATATGGGAGCATCATGAAAATGAGAATGTAACCTTATGTTGATATATTTAAATGCATTTCTAGGTCTTCTTATACTATATGTTCTACGTTGATGATAATGAGGTCTAGAATATAAAGATGTGCCCCTAGGGCTACATACATGCATATATGGAGTATGCAAATGAGTTCTTATATAATTCCCAACATCAGGCTAAATGAATAATGTTTAGAGTATGCCTTCCTATAATTGTATCCAAGCATGTATGAGCATGAGAATATATAATACCATTATACGCAACATAAAACCTAGATCCATAAGGGTAAGGCCTAAATAAATATGAGTCATATTATGTCTTTCCATTAAAATTATGCTTATTCTTTTCTAAATAGATTTGACTCATATAAGGTCTAAATTCATTTTGCCATTTTTGTGCATTTCTATGAAAATTATGCTTAGTTTTGCTTTGATGCATATTCTATTAGGTTTAGACTTATGACTACAAATAAATGCATGATGTTGTCTCATAGGTTGTGATTTTAAAGAATTTGCAATATTCTCCAATGAGTGCTTAAGCACATGGAGAGTGCTTAAGCATATGCTCTTCGTCTAAATTTTTATCCTTTATAAATGTAGTTTTTGCTTTATTAGAAACACTCCCTTGAATAAATCCTAAAACACATTTATCACTTGAGCTTTTTTGAGCTCTAAGCATGCTACTTAGTTTTTCATTCTCTTAAGTGAATTTTAACAATGATTCATTAAGTCTTTGATCTACTTCTTTTATGCCTCATTTTCATACAACAAACCATTACTTTCATCATCATGTTTAGCAACTTCCACACTCCTTAACTCTTCATTGACATGTAATTCACTCCTTAATATTTCATTTTCTAGCATGCATTCTTCTAAAGACTACAATGTATTTCTATGTTTGGAAGAAAGTTTCTCCCTTCTTATGCTCATAATTTCTAAACATTTAACTAACTCGTCATAAGGTAATCATTATTATCATCATTATTAACATCACTATTAAAAGAGTCTGAGTTATAGAATACCTCATCCTCATTATTATGATAGCTTGAATAAGAGAGCTTATCATCTTCTTCTTTGGACATTAGGCATATGTGAGTTTCCTCCAACTCTAAATTCTCACTTTCAACTTCTTCTACTTGATAGCCACCTACATACATATAGATTTGCATGTAGAAATTTTATCAAACTCATTTCTATTTAAAGTACAAAATGGAATATGCAAAGCATCCATATTTAAAGAAATAAGTTATTTATCACTAGTATCCCACTCTTTTCTAATTTAGGGAATTCTTACTTATTTACTACGTTAGTAGGAATATAAGGGCCATACAAGACAATTTCCCAGAAATCTAAATTTTGGCCTATTAAGAAAATTTTCATTCTAATTTTTTACATTAAAAATTATTTTTATCAAATAAGAGGGGTTAACATATGTCTATCCCCTCTTAACTATATGAATCATTCAAAACTTTCCTACACTTTCATTAGAAATATAAATACTATTAAGGCCATCTTTCCTACACTTTAATTATAAACCATCTAAATTGATTTTTTTATGAATACAATTTCTAAACCATAATTCAACTTAAATGTGATGATATTTCAATATAATTCAAATACAAACAATTTAATAACAAACTGCATAAATTAAAAGAGTAGGAATGATAATACAAATTGATTTTATAATGGTTTAGCAAAACAACTCTTTACTTACATCCACTCTCAGAGTTCTTATATAGATATTTCTTTAATCAAATAATCCTCTTTAAGGTGAAGAAAACCCCTTATAATCTTCTTTTCAAAGGAGGTGAAGAGCAACTCGCGAAATCTTCTTTGTAGGATGAAAAGGAACCCAAAACAAATGTTGCTTTAAATAGGGTAAAGAGTAACCTTTTCTCATTCAATCATAATATAATAATCAAGCCCTAAAAATTAAGCTCCCAATCTTTAATTAAGCAAACACTAACCAAAATACTTTTTTTGATAAAAAAATACTCATTGGAGTTTCCTTATTGTATACAAATGCAAAACCTCACACTTTTTCTTGAACTCATTCTATACATAAACCACTAAAAAACTCAATGAAAGATTTCTCAATAATCAAATATAAAGATTGTTACCCAATCTTTATAACATTTATTGATAGCCTCCTTATGCTCAAGAACCCATTAGAGACTCAATATAACCATTATAAATAATTACAAAATGGTCACACATTTGATCGGTTAGTGTTCATTTAACCACTCCATTAATTTGGTTGACTGATGTGCCTATTTTTAAAGCATTGGTTGAATAACCATTAATGCTAGTGAGCCAATTGTCTTAAAAACTCAACAGTCTGACCATTTCCCAAATATTGATCAATTGGATGTTCTACATACTTGTTTTCTAGATTTTGTAGCACATAAACCAATTTAGACATCCCCAAAACCAACCTTTTATTCCAAAATTGAACTAATACAAGTTAACTTCTCCAGAGTGATTTTAAATAACAAAACCTTTTAATTTACACAAAACAAATTATGTCTTGATTTTTGAAAATTTAAGCATATTTTGAAAATTTTCATTTTATACGTAATTATAAACTATCTCTGAACACTCTAAAGCCATTTCTTTCACTCCTAAGACAACTAAAAAATGTTCTAAATCATACCTAGAGCTATTCTGAACACTAGTAAGTTTCAATTAGGTTCAAATACAAAATATGTCATGGTTATAAAAATTTAAGTACAATTCGAAGTTCTTCAAAACTTCCAACTTTTTAAACATCTCTGATACTCCTAAAATAATTCTTTTTGCTTCAAATTAATTTATAAAAGTTTTATCATTCTAATTTTTCTTACTATCATTATTTTGATAATGACTTTTAATATCTTGTTATTTTCATGCTAGAGCATCAAGTGGAAAATTTCAAACCCTTAGCTGCACAAGTATTGATGGATCAACAAGAAATTATTTGCTCTTTTTTGGGTTATCCCTTTTGTATGTGTCCTATTTTACATGCTATGTAGTACATGTTTGATTCTCCACCAAGTTACTACTAAGAGCAATCATACTTCCAGCCTGAGCCTCTATCTCCACCATCGCCATTGTAAGCTGATGGAATATCATTGAAGGTGATCGTAATGAGCTTAGTACCGAGCACTTTTAAATATCAGTAGGAAAAGAGGAGTAGCTTAAAGATCTTAAAAGATCAATTGAATCGCTTAGCAAATGTAGTTCAGAGCATAGAAGTCGAAGTGTCTACAAGCATGTTTAGCCAACTGGATGGAGAACTAAAGAAGGAGGTGAGTGAAGTTTCATACGAGTGTGAAAACCAATGGGAGAACCCAAAAGCAAAAGAGGAAGAGTAAGAGTAGTAAGGAGAGGAAGAGGCATTTGCTTGTGAAAATAAAGAGGGTGTGCAACCTCCTAAGGTAAGTGATACATTTCATATTATTACTAATTGAATTTTGCTTCCCTTTCCTCGCATTTGGAAGAAAGAGGAAGAAGAAGAGAAGAGAAACAAACAAGAGTCACAAGAAGTGAAGGTTTTAGAGCTATGGGCGAGCAAGCTGGAGGTCGAAGGTGGCAAGAAGGATGAAGAGTCTCCACACCCTTGGAGAAGGGAGATGTGCATACCGAAGAGTGGACCTTGGGCTTTGATGGCGAGACGATGTGATTCCACGCCTCCAAAGCTATGCCACATCCAGTTTTTGAGCCTCTGAGGGAAGTCGCTCCAGGCTCATCTATGAGTTTGAACATGGTTCCTGTTAGGCTTAAGAATCCATTTGACAATCGATGATATAAATATCAGGGGTCAAGTTTATGACCTTAACAAAGTGCTTGTTGGGAGGCAATCCAACTGTTCAATAAAGCTTTGTGTATTTTCTTTTTGTTAATTAGTTCTTTAGTTGCTTTGTATTTAAGTGCTTTTATTTTCTGTATTTTTTTCGTAAGAAGCTAAGTGGAAATACAAGTAAGAGTTGTGATCTCTCTCTCGCGGACTTCAAGGATTGCCTCGATTCCATGGGAGTATTCTTTTTCCATACCCTTTGTATTTAATTGATTTTAGAATATTATGGATAATGTCCAGTTTAAGTATACAGTGGGATAAGGTTGAAAACTTTTTCACACCTGAATTATTGTGAGTTTAATGGTGATGCTTGAATGTGGTAACTTGAATGATTTTGATCTTTAGTTAATAGTTAATTGCGGTACTTGAAGGAAATTGATGCTTTTAAATTGAGGATCTTTTTCAGCTCTTAAAATGATGCTAACTCTTTTTTTGTTTTCCTTTTCTTTTGAGTGCCTTGCATGTGTTTAGATACCCATTTGTATGATATTTAATGTTTGAGTCAATTTTGTATGGTTTGTCATATGAATGTAAGATGGGATGTTTAGAAAAAAGTGTCGGAAGAAAAAGAAAACAAAAAAAGAGAAAAAAGAAAAAAGGAAAAAGAAGAAATAAGAAAGAAAAAGATAAAGAAGAAGAAAAATACAAATAAGGAAAGAAAAAAAAGAAGAAAAGTGTTTTTGTTATCGTGTTGTTGAAAGCATCTTATTTTGTGTTTTTGAATAAGAAGCATCTTTGTTCTTTTGTGTTATTGTATGTTGAGCAATTTTCACTCCGCTAGCTTCAACCCAATGTAAGGTTGAAGTTATAAGTAGCGCTTTCAGTCATTTGACAATGGTGATTTAACCTAGTAACCAGGGGTGTTCATAACAAGTGTTTACTTTTACGTTAAAAAGTTAGATGACATTTCAAACAAGCATTTCTCAAATCTTCAATTGTATCATGTTTTCATTTATATTTGGTCATTTTGAGCATCCTTGATGATTTTGTATGATAACCTATACCAAATGGCTTGGATTTTGGATATTATGCATATTGGGTTATTTTTTGACTAACTATGTACTTTGCTTGTGATTAATTTATTTTTTTTATCATGATTAAGTTGAAATTGGTGAATTGGGTTAAAAGCATTGATGGATTTCTGTTGTGCTTGATTAACTATTAACTCTTGATTGTAATTGTTTGAGTGAAGAATTTAAATCATTGTTTGACGATAAGTAATAGTTCAAGTGTGGAGCTATTGGATAGGATTGAATTATCTTATATTTTATTACGCATTTTAATGTAATTTCAATCATATTTTTGTGTTTAAATGCTCATTTTGTGTTTATATTGCGTTTTCATGTAAATTTAATTATTAGACATAAATATATGCGAAAAGAAAGAAGATTAGAAGTGATTTCAAGGAAGTTGGAGCAAAACACATTATAAAGAGAGCATGTAAATATAAAAGAGAGGAGCTTGGCAAGAGTAAGCATTTATAAGATGGAAAAACATGCAAATCAGGGCAACAATTTACAAAGGCTAGGCAAAGCTTTCAGGATAGAAATACACATTGAAAACCCAAAAAAGGAAAAGGACAAAACAACTTATGGTGAGTGGATGACAAGTTTCATCTTCTTCTAAGACAACAAATGCTTTAAAGATTTAAGCTTTCCTTATGACAAGTGGCGGCATCCAATAGCTTGGCAAGGATGGAGACAAAAAGATGATTAAAGATTAACAAAGCTTTTGACAAGTGGCAGTATATGGTTTTAAAGAAAGAAAAAAGACAAAACAAGCTTAAGCTATAATGAAAAAATACTGAAAATGAAACTTATCAAAAGCTTCATTTTCTTCACTTAGTCGTCTCTTTTCTTCAGATTTTCTTAGGTTTTCATTATGTTTCTTAGTTTTTTGCTTGTTCTTGTTATTTTTATTATTACAAATTTATTCTATGTTTTAGATCTTTAATATTTTCTGTTTTACTTATTTTTGTTGCTAGATTTTTATTTTTGTTTTACTTGTGCTATTATTTCCTTTATTTGTTATTAATAAATGGAATGCTTTATTTTTGTTATTCAAAGTTTTGTCCTTAATTTTTTAGCTTTGTGTTATTATTTTTTAATCCTTTATTTGTGTTCTTTTATTACGGTTATT
Organism: Pinacopodium congolense; assembly: GCA_028565735.1. Classification (NCBI taxonomy): domain Eukaryota; kingdom Viridiplantae; phylum Streptophyta; class Magnoliopsida; order Malpighiales; family Erythroxylaceae; genus Pinacopodium; species Pinacopodium congolense. The sequence goes on from JAOXYD010217385.1 coordinate 18,725, forward strand.
GTTAGTTTATTATTGTTTTAATTAATTTTATGATGTTAGCTTAGATTGTACTTGTGTTGGAAGATATAATGGGATTTGACTTAATAATTATGAGAATTGATTGGGAATTAATTGGGCTTTGTGATTTATGTTAGGATTAAATTGAAATTCTTGCTAAATGACATGAATTACGGATTAATTCTTAGGATTGGTCATCCTAGGTATAATTTCTAATTTCATTATTAGGAATGAACTTGTGATATGTAATAGTCCTAGTGATTTTCATAGATAGCAATAGACTAATTGAATTTGTCAATAAACTTAATCAACCTATCATAGGATTCCAATTCTCTAAATTACACAATCTAAGCTTACGAGATTGCGCCTTAGACTAACAGTTTCCTAGTACTTAAAGCTGCTGTACCATTAAAATTTGAGAACTTATTCTAGGTTGTCGCGTAGTTAGGAATATTTTTAGAGCATGTTGAATTTATCTAAAATAGGTGGAACAAAGGATTCAAGAGCTTATTTGAATCTATAGGCTAGCATTTTAGACCAATCGCAATTTATTTATTTCAAGTATCAATTATAAGTTTGAATTCCTGATATATCTTCTACCCGGCTTTCTTTTATTATCGCCTGTTTATTTCTTTTATATGTTTTTGTTTATTTGTTTTGTATTCATTAATTGCCTTTATGTTTAGTTTTAATGTTTTTGCAATTTTGGAGGTTTC
>JAOXYD010217409.1:0-19434 GCA_028565735.1 Pinacopodium congolense
AACCAATCCTATAGGTAATTAATAAAATAATTAAGATGTCCCTTCAACCACTTATTAATCTATTAATTGCAGGTCTATTAAATTACCAACTCTTGGTACGCACCCTAACTCAAATAAATCAAAACAATCTCTCGATTCAAAGTGATTAGAAGCTTAATAATTAACACAAACAACTATGCAATATATAAAGAACAATTCAAGAACAATCCTTAAAATATATTTAGCAATCCACAATCAAGTTCAAAAAAAGAGTATCCAGATTAAACATGAAAAGATAAGTAAAAGAGAAATAAACTGATGAAGATGAAGAAGCCCCCTTGGTTGGAAAATCTGGATAACATTTATTCAATCTTGATTGTCTTCCTAGTTCTTAGGTTTATTCACGTTTTTCCTCTCCCAAAACCCTTCTTTTATATCTTGGATCTCTCCTAATGTGAAAATGTGCCTTCTGGGTTAATTATCACGACCTTTTAGTCCCAAAAATAAAATAAAAAAGGCTCTACACATTTTTTCATGTCACTCTGCCAAATTAGCTTTTTTCATCTTTAACCTCTACTTAGTAGTTTCGCTATATCTTTGTCTATAGACATCTAGTTGACCTGAAATTTGATATTTAGGCTAGCATTCTAGCTCCTGGTAAAATTTCATTGCAATCTGATCTCTCTAAGGGCACCTATTGCATCACTAAAATAGAAGTACAAAAAAGGATATCGTTTTAGGTCTCATTTTTTATCAACACATCCAAGTATCAAAGTGCATCAACCTATTCCTCAAATAAGTTTTTATTTTGGTCCTCAAACATAAAGAAAAAAATAAAAAATAATAAAAAACTAAAATAAAATAAAAGGATGCAAAATTTCATGCTAAATAAGATTAAAGTACATAAACAACACTTAAAAAGCCTAAAAACAACCTAAAAATGTCCCACAAAAACACACTTATGATGTTGTTACCAAGAATTAATAGATTTAGCATCTTGTTTTATTTGAGTGATTTTTATTTAAGGGTTTTTTATATTTTTCCTTTTTTATTTTTAGGTGCTTGAATACAATGAGCGCAAGAATGTCCAACAAACTAACTGAAAAAGAGTTTTCAAACACAATTGGGCATGAAAAAGAGTTAGGGATAGGAAAGCGCCAAGAGGCCATTCAAAATAAGATGGGAAAAGAAGGAGAACAAGGAGGAGGACAAAGGATTCTTATGAACTTCATAAGTTTGAGTTTTAATTTCAACTAACAAGGAATCACAAGGCCTCCCATGTAAGTAAATAACTTTGAAATCAAACCAGCTTTGCTCAACATGGTCCGACCAAGTGTGCAATTCTGTGTGTGGAGAGTGAGGATCCTAATGCCCATCTTGAAAATTTATTTGAGATTTTTTTTTACATTCCAATACAATGAATTATCAGAAAAAGTAGCCAAGATGCAGTTCCTATGCATGGCGAGTAAGGATCGTAATGCCCATCTTAAAATTTTATTTGAGATTTTTTATACATTCCAATGCAATGAATTATCAGAAAACGTTGCCAAGATGTAGTTGTTTTCCTTCACCTTGATGGATAGAGCTAAGCCATGGTTGAATTTTTTTCAACCTAGAGCACATCACCACATGGGACTAACTTGCATAAGCATTCCTAGCCAAGTACTTCCCACTAACCAACACCATAAGAATCATCATGGAAATCACAAACTTTCAACCAAGTGATTGTGGGTCATTATATGTGGCATGGGAACAATTCAAGGAGCTGCCCGCATTATAATCTTCCAAGCAAGTTCATGTTATAGACATTCTATAATGGGTCAACTAATATATAAAATGCATAATTAATGCAACAATTGGATGTTCATTAATGAGAAAACCTATAAGATGCAACTTATGATCGTTTGGAGGAAATGAAGAAGAATAATTTCCTATGGCCATATAAAAGGAGCAAGCAATGATTTAAATAGAAAAAAGGGATGATTCCAATTGATTCAATAACAACCCTTCTAGAAAAAATTTTAGCCCTTACCAATCACTTGAGGAAAGGAGCTTCTTGATCTTTAGTGAAGGCGATGCAGCTTAGATATGAGCTTTTGAAGACAAGATAGTTATGTTACGGTTGATTGCTTCATGATAGAGACTAAGGTTACAGAACAAGTCAACTGTGTAGGGTAATAACCAAGAGGAAACAATCCTTACTCCAACACATAAAATCTAGGATGGTAAGACCACCCAAATTTCTTTTGGACTAACAATGTAGGTAACAATGTGAGAGCATAAGGCCTACCCTATATCTTGTAATATAGGCTTAGATTATTAGAAACAAAGATGGAAAAGTTGATGGATGTGCTCAATTCCATGTTCACAAGCCAAGATGAGAGACAGAAGAGGATGGATGCAATGCTCAATCAGATTGTAAGGAACCATTTTTCTTACATCCACAACGTGGAAATTCAAGTTGTCCAACTTGCCAATGCCTTATCATCAAGAAGCTTAATTTAAAGGAGCAGTTGAAGGCCATTAGAGTTATAATTGAAAAGGAACCAGAGGAGTTAATGGATAAGGTTGAAAACTCAAAGGAGAGAATCTAAAGGAAAGAAGAAACGGAGGACAAGAATCCCTATATACCACCGCCATCATACAAACCCAATATTCCCTATCCAAAAAGTCTAAAAAAGTTAAATATATGTATAATTTTCCAAGTTCTTAGAAAAGTTGAAGAAACTTCAAATTAACGTGTCATTTGCAGAAGCACTACAAAATATACCCCAGTACACCAAGTTCCTAATGGATATCCTAACCAAAAAATGCTCTTAATAAGACAAAAAAACGGTGGCCTTGACAAAAAGTTGTAGATCTATCATCACTATCCACATGCTATGCAAGTTGTAAGATTTATGCAGTTTCACCATACCTTGTGTTGTTAGTAACTTGGAATTTTCAAAATGCTTATGTGTTTATGAGTAAGCATTAACCTGATTCATTTATCTATTTTGAAGAATTTGGGGGTCGGTGAGTGAAACTGACTTCCATACTCATCTAATTGTCGGGCTAATCAGTGAGGAAGCCATTTAGATTGGTGGAAGATGTTCAAATTAAGGTGGATAAATTCTTCATTCTGGTAGATTTCATGGTGCTCGAATTCTATCCATTGAACCTTAGTAGGGCCTTCATGAACACTGGAAGGGCTTTGATTGATGTCTATTATGGAATTTAGTATGAGCAAGACATTGAAAATTTTAGTTGAAGGAAGCAATTATATGAAGATAGATGTGGTTAATGAGTGTGGAAATGAATAAGAGATGAAGACTGAGGAAGAGATAGATTTGCAAGATGATAAATAAAGTAAGAAGGAGGAGGAGTTAGCTAAGAAATTAAAACAAGAACCTTTAGTAAGAATGAATTCCCTTATTCCATTCTTCTTAGTGAAACCACCTTTGCTCAAGTTACAATCCTTACTTCCAAACTTGGGGTATGCTTTCCTAGGTGAGGGAAAAACACAACCCATTAGCATTCCTAAAGACTTGATTTTGGTATAAGAGGAGAGAGAGCTTAAGACGAGAAAGAGGAGGCTTAGAACGAGGTTGAATTTATTTTCGTCAAAACACAAGATGGGGGTGAAGACCATTAAAAGTTGCTGAAGTCTATAAGCAATAGAATTTTTGGTTAAAAAACTCCAATTGAAAAATATTTAAGGCTTAGGGGCATCATGGCAAGTTATATTTGGAGAATTTCCACAAAAAGAAAGGGAAGCGATTTAAAACAAATATGCAAAACAAAACACATTACTCCCCCTTAATATCACTAATCTCTCCCATACTTTTTAAAATCATTAAAAAGTTAACAAATTTAGTACCAATGGTCGTCTACCCCTTTTATATACTAATTGTTATGGATTGTTTTACAAGAGAGTCAAATATCATACATCATTATATAAGGATACCAATTGTTAAAACCAACTATTATAAAAGAAATCACAAGATTGACAAAAATCAAACTTAAATCATGAATTTGAAAATCTTTCATCAATCAATCCTAATCCTCCTAATCATGAAAAAGTTTTTTCGATTAATCTATTTCTCTTCTTAAATCTAAACATCATATAAACCTCTCTCCCTTAATTGATGCATTATAACAAAGTTCATTCCCTTTGATGTATGCATCAATCTGTTATGGGGCTATAAAGTATGAAATGGGATTTAAAACATGAAATGCATCAAAAACACATATTATACATTAAAAGTATAATTCATAAAAACAAACAACATTCAAAAAGTGACTCCCCCTAAATAAAATCTCTGATATCATTAAACATATCCTAGAAACACCCTAAGACAATTGAAAGAATACCAAACTATGTACGCCCCCTTTTGTAAAACCAGCATTCTAAAATTTAGGAAAAGTACGCCTATAAACATATTTCTCAAAACATGTATGAAATTTTTAAAAATAATAAATCATTCAATCCTACTAATTCAATAGCTTACAATAACTTCCATTAGATGCATGTAGTAAACCTTTCTTCCTAACATATGTATTTCAAGCTTAATATTCTCAAATAAAATCAATAAAAAAAGTAATTGTTTAACTCCTTTTTGTATGACCAACTGTTACCTCATTTTCTTCCTCACTTGGTTCAATAATGTTCTTCCTTGTTGGCTTGTGTGAGAACTCTTTGTGAATTTTCCTTTTCCATTTAAAAGTTTAAGATACTATTTATTACTTATTTTCTCTATATTTAATTATTCTAATTGATATTGACCTAGAAAATAAAGAAATTAATGTGTTCTATTTTCATATATTAACTTTAGTCTTTAAGGGTTAGCTATTTTATTTTTCTGAAGCCATATTTTTAATGGTTTTCTCTCATGATATACTCTCTTGATGTAATGGTGAAACCTCATATGTGCATAACATGAGTTTTTATGGTTATATTCATGCATGTGAGGAATGCGAGAATTGATATGTTTTTGTCTAAAGCGAGTCATAGGATAATAAGAAGGGTATATTCTATAGTATTTTTAGATGTTATTTAATATGTAGTTATTCTTATTTTGATGTTAATTTCTTTATTTATATTTGTTATTGTTGAACTTGTAGGTTCTTGCCCAAAAAATAGGATTGGTGTAAGAAATTCACATTTAGAGCATTTTTCAGGAGTGTTGTTTTAAGGTATTATACAGCCCATCATTGATGTCTATGTCAATATAGTGTTATTATTCTCTAGCAACACTCATTGACGTCTAACCTAAATATAGAAGATCAATGGTGCGTATTATCTACATCGTTAATCCATGAATTCAAATGTCATTAACATTCATAGATATGTTTTTGCAAATCAATTCTTGATGATTACTAAACCAACTAGCTTCCAATTTGCAGCAACATTAATCAAGACATATTTAGGCATCCTTAAGGACTTAGAGTAAATGTGTAGTATTATTTAATTCATTTCTTTTCTCCATTTTTGTAGATTTCTCTCTTTAAGTTAGCTTTTAGTTAGGGTCTTTTCTATTTGAGATTTAACCTTGCTTTTGAGGATTCTAGAGGTTAAGAGATGGATTTAGAGTTAAAAGCCATTCAAGGATGTGATTTAGTTCTTTTTAAATTCTTAAATTCATTGTATCTTACTCTTTTACTAGATTAGTCAAGAATATGTTGTTTAGGTTATATATCTTGAGTTCCTTGATTAATATGTGGTTTTAGTATGATCTTTAGATAAGCTAAGGCTATTATATGGTTATATTAAGTTCAATTACATATTTTTAAGTTGATCTTTGTTTATTTGAATGTCTAATTCTCTTTTATAAGCTAGGAACTTAGCAAAGAGTCATGGATGACTAAGGATCTGAGAAATCTATCTTAGTGTTTGGAAAAATCAATAAACTGTTTTAAATTAGTGAATGACTAAAGTTTGGTTAATTGTAAGGGTGTTACGCTTGAAATAGTAAATTTTAGGATTAATCTTATTGATCTTTATATAACGCTCCTCTTATTTAAATACTCAATCCCAATTCATGACAAATTCCTAATTCACAAAACCAAAATTCCTTAATTCAATTTCCAAAACAACACAAAACCTTAAATTTACAATTATCAACAAATTTAATTTCAACAATTCAAAATATCAAAATTCGGTCAAATGCTAAATTTAAGCCTACGAAACAATATCGTAAGGTCAACTAAAATTGGAGCCTAATATTGAGGAGTGATTGAAAGCTTTTTGGTGACTAGCTCTCATGGTAGAATCTCTGATTGAAGCATTGGTAAGATAGAGGAATGAATCAATTATTACATTTTTTAGATAAAGGAAAAGATAGAAAGATATGGAGACATGATAGAGATTGGAATTTGTGTTAAAATTGAAGCACATTGTATAAATGTTGGTAAGGGTGTGACTGCTGATAGATTAAAGTGAAGAGAATAATGTTTATTCTTTTTTTTTTGGCTAGTGTTATAAAAAAAAGTTAGGATAAAAATGAAAGTAGGCCAATAATGATACTCTATTTTACGATGTTATAGTTCTTCCCACTTAAGAAAAGTTTATCATCGAAATTAACTACATACTAGAATTTTAAACATGTGAAAAAAAATACTAACAACGCACATCATTCTCTAACTATTAAATGGTTTCTCAAATAGTGGTGATAAATTCGCAAAACTTTTACCATGAATATCTCCCTTTTTCTCATCTATCTAATTTGACTCCCTTAAATCTTCACTTGCTCCTTTATATAAGTCAAATTTCTAACTATCTCATTCTCACTTGTAGGTATGACATGATTCATATTAGACTTAATAAAATCATAATGTATACACATAAATAACAGCATAGATCTAAAATTACTCTAAAGGTAAAGCTAACCAATAAGTTTTTAAAAACCTGATATAGATTAGACTTAATTTCCTTTTTCTCTCAAATTAAACAATATCTTCCAAATTTAAAATTACTTTATCATCAACACCATACTCGATCTCATATTGCTCTACGCAACTTTTTTACTTATCTTGAGCAATTTTTAGAGACTTATTTCCCATCTTTATCTTCTTTATTATCTTAGGAATCAAATCTAATCCCTCTAATAGTCTATTACTTCTAAATCATAAAAAAAGGATCATTACAAAATTTAACACACTTGTCCTCATCATATCTCTAATATTTATATGACATGCTAAGATTACCCATCTGTATACTTAAATTTAACTTTATACTTAGAACCAAATACAAAATTCATCCAAAATCAAGAAGTAAGACATAGATCTTAATCCAACTTGATGTGTACTGATACCTTAATTAACTTATTATATTATTTCATCCATAAAAAAAATTTTAAAAAATTATTTAATTCTTATCGCACTTTCCATTTTTTTTAACTTCTATATTTCTTGTTCCATGAAATCACCAAGAAATTTTCCTATAAATATCAAATTTCAACTTAAATTCTATTTTAAAGCCATTTTATCCATTCTAGTGAACATCAACCTTTTCACTCTCTAAATTAAAAATCACTCCTATATCATTCATCTTATTTTCCAAAAAACAAACAAAGGAATGTCACGTTATATATATCTAGAACCAAGCATATGGCTTATTCATTTGGTAGGGAAAAACTAAAATCATGTATTTTCATAAACTAGAAAAGGGACGGCAAAAAAGTAAAAGGGTAGCAGATAAAAAATTTCCAGGAAAGACTTTATAGAATCGTAAAAACAATTTATAGATTTTTTAGAATTTATGTTTTTATTTTAGTCTAAACACTTCATATTTATTTTCTAACAACTTACAAATTCTAAATTCCAAAATTATTCAATAACAATCAAACAATTATGATTTAATCAAATTATTAAAAAAAGTATGTCCTGATACCATTATTGAAAAATCAAGATGCGATCAAATCACAAGTAGCTAATGCAAAACAAAATTATTTTATTTCCTATAAAACCAACATTATTTTAAATTGTAATAAGATTAAATCATTATTGTTATAAAGTATGAATCTAAATTTGTACCTTATTGTGAAGTTTGATCATGTCTTCATCTTCTCGCATCCTAATAAAAGAATTACTTTAGCTGCACATGTGTCCGACCTTTAACAGTATCCACATATTAACTTTTGTAGAAACTCAACTTTTGTGCGAGGAGAAAAATGAGAAATGCTAACCCCTCTTATATTTCTTCATTTTTATAGAAAAATTAAAGATCTTTCTTAATAATAAAATTAAATATAATTAAAATTAAAATCTAAATTTAATTATAATAATTATTTAATCTCATTAAAATTAAATATCATATATTTAACCCTAAATTTTTTAAAACTTCATAATTAAGTGCAACTTAATTAATTTTATTCTCCTCAATTGATCCATATGTGTGACTCATTAGGTTCTTAATACGTTGATAATAATTATAAATTCTAATTCTAATTCATAATTAGAGTTAGATAAATTAAAAATCCTTTTAATTCTATAAAAAAATTATAATCATAGATTAATATTGACGTATAGTAATATGTCATGACTACTCAAATATTAAGAATGTCAAAGTGATTTTAACTTAATTTATTCCTGTATGATTTTTTTGTATTATTCAATTTGTCGTCATATAATGTTCCAAATAAGTATAGATTATGAAATTAGTGTCTTCTCTATTTAATTAAGCCCAATCATATTAGTTCTTCACCATTAATAACTGATTTTATAAATGATATTTGAGAACTATTTTCAAAATTTCATTTCATTTTGGTTAAGGATTTCTTAAATCAATACTATTTGCGAGTAATAAAACATTCTCTCCAATTACTTTAAGGCGACAAATCTTATATTGATTACAATTTTATATAAGGTAACTTTAGTAATATCAAGCAATCATTAATAACCAATAGGCCTAAAGAATGTGATATGAGTCTTTTGGATAGTTTTAACCCAAAGTACAATTGTTGAGGTTGACTGAATCGCCTAACATATTAAGAAACACACTTTTTCGTACTTTTCATTAAACCAAATCTAACTCTTTTTTTGGTTCTCATTACATAAGTCTCCAAGAAAATATATTTTTTATTCAATGAGCTTTCAATCTTCCTAATTGACAATATACAATATTCCTACAACTAAATGAACCATTATAGGATGTACTTCTAATACTAAAATGAATTGATATTATTCAAGAATAATTATTAGTATTGAAACAATAAAATTGTTTTAAACGCATTATCGTCATATAAAATTTAAAATTTTCATGTTTTACAATCATTTCCTAAATATTTATAGAACATTGTAATTGAATTCAAATTATTAATCCTCACAGCACAAATGTAAATGAAATAAAGATTAAAGGTTTGGACTTCACCATAATAATTTTGAATAGTTTGGAACTAATTCATAAAAAAAAAAACTATAAAATATGAAAATATTTACTTAAAAATTAAAAAAAATTATCAATCTTCTTGTTGGTGTCTATCAAACAATTAAGGAGAATACCCACAATTCATATGATTTTTCAATGGTTGTGATAGCTCAAAATGGAAGTAACGATACTTGCGAAGTTCAATATTTCAAGAACTTAATTTGTTCTTATAGCAATTTTTTGTACCAGAACAAAAAGCAGGAAGTTTAGTCCATACTAAAATATTGAATACATATGAAAACTCACTCAAATCCCAGTTCAGTTGATAGGGAGTTCCTCTCCTATCCAGCCAAGAACTATAACTGATCGATCAAAGCCAAGGGGAATTATAAATTGGAGTGACAACAGACTTGACATGAAGATACTTGTGAAGGGCTTCCAACCCAAAATCTCTTCCAAACCCACTCATCTTATACCCTCCAAAAGGGCAATCCGTGTCAAACTCACCATAACAATTTATCCAAATTATACCAGCTCGGATTGATCTTGAGACAGTGTTAGCAACATTCAAGTCCTTTGTCACAATCCCTGCTGCTAATCCATATTTCGTATTGTTTGCACTCATGATTGCCTCATCTATGGTCCTGCAATCGCTCGTTCGATATGACACAATGTGTTACATATAGTTACCATATAAATTGAAGCTAGCTAATGAAGAACATCTGGAGTATGCTCACTTGAACTTCATCAGTGACAAAACAGGTCCAAATATTTCATCCTTTGCTATTAGCATTTCCTCCTGAAAGAATAGGAAACAATATGTATGCAATTCAAAATAAAATCGAAAAACCTTTTACTAAAACTGTCATGTAAAAATTGTTGAGGATACCTTACCTTAACATTAGTGAAAATTGTAGGTTCAATGTAATAACCCTTTTCAAACAGCGGATTACCGCCAGTAATTAAGTTGGCTCCTTCTCTTTTGCCTTGCTCAATGTAAGAAAGAACTCTCTCATATTGCTTCCTACTAACCTGCCACAAGCATAAACGCATATGTAAATAAAAATTTCCAATTCGGTGCTTACTAGCGAGTCTTATATTTTATGTTTATGATGAAAAATGATTAGTCCGTTTACTGAAACTACTACCCGTTCTTCATCTAAAATCGATCGATGACGTTGTATAAGATGTAAAAATAGAACGTGACCTAATAATGAGTTCATGAGATGAATGATAAAATGTCAACTATATTAAAGGGATATATATTTTTAACAGGATGTGAGAAAATTTTAATTCCATTGAACTTTATATCGATAACAAAGACAAAATATTAATTAGGATATAGCTCTGATCCTACTAAACAGTATATAATTAAATTTTGAAAAAAAAAAAAGATTTCCCGCTTTATAATGGACTTAATACTCACTTGAGGTCCTTGGGATACTTTGGGATCAAAAGGATCCCCGACTATCCAAGCTTTAGCCTTCTCAACCAATTTCTTGACAACTTCATCATATATTCCTTCCTGAACATAAACGCGGGAACTTGCTATACAAACTTCCCCCTGAAACATAAACGAAGCAACGGTTGCAAAAACAAATATATAAATATATAATTACACTGAAATCTTTTATAACTTTATGTTAATTCGACTAGGTTATTTTATAAATTTGTTAAAAAACCTCCTCAAGTTTCAATTTTTGACTTCAAAAGTTCTTCCAGCTTAATAATTAGTAAAACAAACCATTTCTTGTATATTAAAACCGTATTTGCACAGATTCGTTTGAACTGAAATGATTTTAATTCCCAATGACATGCTGACAAATTCATAAAGTTATGTAGTAAAACATCATCAAAGGATATGTTCTACTAATTATCAAACTAAAAAGGACTTTACAACGAAACTGACATGAAACATTTTAGAAAAGTAGGCAATCCTGGTGTAGTTTAGCCTTAGATTGCGAATAAAAGAGCACGTGAAATGATTACCTTGTTGTATAATATGCCGTTGAGAGCAAGTTCAGCAGCTGTATTTACATCAGCATCATCAAAAATTAGGAGTGGCGATTTACCTCCTAATTCAAGTGACACCTGTTTCAAATTGCTTGTTGCTGCTGCCTCCATAATTTTACGCCCAACTACTGTAGATCCAGTGAAACTTACCTGAAAAGATGGCACGGATTCTCTCTCCTTGTTATTGCTTATTATTTCCAAGACATCGAATTAAGGAGATCTCACCTTATCTATGTCCGTATGAGAAGCAATGGCAGCGCCCGCTGTTGTTCCATAACCATTCACCACATTCAGCACTCCATCAGGAATTCCTGCCTTTGGGCAACCCCAACCACAAAATAAAGCATCATCCAGAATTCTATAAACTCCATCAAGGTTTTTGAGTTATTACAGTATTATGCAATTAGTATCTGTTGTTGTCAGCTGTGATCCCCAAAACTCACCCATAACAACAGTGTAAAACCTTAATTTGAGTTTAAATTAATGATGAATACGTTCTAAAACCTCCTCTACACAATTTAGAGGTATATTTTCTTGAGTTTCACGTATTTCATATGAAATAAATCATGATATGTATTCGTGCATCAAACTCATTTGTGAGCTTACCAGCTTAGCAAGGTGGGCACAAAAAAGAGCAGAGAGGGGTGTTTGCTCTGCTGGTTTGACAACCATGGTGCAACCAGCAGCTAAGGCTGGGCTAACCTTCGTAAAGAACAAAGCGCAAGGGAAGTTCCAGGGGATTATGTGGCCAACAACACCAATAGGTTCCAGCAAGGTGTATCCATGCAACTCTCGAGACATTTTCAACACATTTCCATGAATTTTGTCAGCTGCACCGGCATAATATCGGAGTAAACTTGCAGCGAATGGCATATCCACTGCTTTGCCCCAGCCAAATAACTTCCCTGCATCTAATGAATCCAATGCTGCTAATTCTTCAATGTTTTGTTCAACTAACTCTGCGAATTTCATCAAAATCCTTCCCCTTGCCTGGATATCTCTCAACAGAATGCACGATCAGGAAATACAAGTTAATAGCACATCAAGTCAACAAACCGTTTTTTGCTTAATGCATGATTCTAGGCCCTACATTTTCATGTTTTCCGATTTGTATTCCTCAACTATTCTGCGCTCTATACTTAATCCGAACCACTGATCTACTTCATAACAATCTTATCGTTCAGTTTTTTGGACACTTTTGAAATATCATTTATTTTCATTTATACAAGCTATTTACTCTTAATTTATAGAAAAGAAAATTGTTTTTACTTTTGGCTATTAAAAAGTAATTAGTAATCTTAAAAGGAATATATTGATTTATTCTTTTTTCATTTCTTTTTATAAAATATATCATGAATATCCTATGCTGTTGTTAGAAATTTACAAATACAATTGTCTCACATGCAGTATGAAAAAGGTATTATAATCACAAAGATTACGAAATAATATGATCATTCAAAATATATGCATGATATATAAAGATAATTACTTATAGATTATTTTCTAGTTTTACGAGTTATGAGAACCTTTGTCGATTATCCTTCTCGACAATAAAATGTTTATAAGATCAAATGAATCTTTTAATATCATCATCAGCTATATGCTTTTATTTAAACTCTTAGCTACCAATTATAGTTGGATTTTAATAATGACTCATAACCCATCTATGGGTATACTTTTGTCACTATTATCTCCTATTCACACATAATGGGTTTGTTCTACTAAAATTTTATGGCATTCATGCTTGCACTAACTTGTGCGTTAGGATGTGCTAAGAACTCATTATCATATATATATATGTATGTATATATGTTAGAAATATATGACATCTAAGCTAATGAATTGATTATTCTGAGTAGATTTAGTATGCTATACTTTAGATTATATCTCACATTTTACTCTCCTTATCTCATTTACTTTATTATTTCATTATTCTATTTAATTTATCAACTAAAGATATGATAGTTATCTTTGAATATTTTTCATGCGAGTTATCAATCAAAACAAATGACTTTTCTTTTTTCTTAAATCTTTTTTTAATCTAATTTAAATTGTTTCAATAGAATTGTTCTATAAGATCATATCTTATATGATTTTCTTATAACAATATAACTTTAAACTCAATTATCAAGAATTAGACAAGAATCATAAAGGTATTAGTAAGGTATCTTTTAACTTCAGAGTCTCACTCAATGTAAGTTGAGATCTCAAAACATACATTAATCCCTGTTGTGGTCAATTTTGTACATACGATACAAGTCATATGTTATAGTATTAACTCACTTTCATTTAACATAAATATCTTTCATTTGTGAAATATCGTATAGATGATAATATAAATATACTTAATGTTCAACTTGAATTCATTTATCTATTCCAAAACTTTTTAAAACTCAAATATATAAATTCAAGACAAATACAATGACCCTATGATCAGTCTAAACCAATTTCATTTATACACTTTATCTAGGACAACATTAATAGTTTTTCTCTCAATTATTATCTAGATAATAAATCTGAAACTTATCTCTTCTTTAGTCATTACAAATACTAGAGATCCATGTGAGAGTGCCAATTTCTTATCTATCGAACATATACTTTTTAACTGATATACGAAATAAATTCACATAAAGTACACAGTTTTCATAAAACCAATGACACAAACTCAATCAATGTTAACATTCATTTGACATTCAAATATGACAAGAAAATGAGTGGACACAAATTTTTTTGAACCTTGAAAAAAAAAACAAGCAAGTTAATAAATTAAATCTAATGCCAAGAAAAACAAGCAGCTATTAAAATATGTGGAAAAAAAAAGATAAGAAACAACTCTCAGGACCATGAATTACGATTTTGATTAATCTATCTAAAGTATTCCCATCATAAAGTTGGGAGAAAAATTTAGGCATACATGACCCGACATCCGAGGCCATGGGCCACGATCAAAAGCGTTGCGAGCTGCCTGAACAGCCAAATCAACGTCGGCTTCGTCTCCCTCTGCTACAGTTGCTATTACTTCCCCGCTTCTTGGATCTATAGTCCCGAATGTCTTTCCTATTCACGTTATGCAACTAATTATTCACTGAAGGGCAAGAATATTTACTTTTGACATTCAATTCAGGTGTTACGCCCCAATTACTTGTTTGTCGCTAATTTCAGGATTAATATCAAAATCAACAAAATAATCATTGGTTTGGTTAGGATAACTTTTCTTGTTTGCCCCTACTGTAAGTAACTTAACTGCTTTTTGGAATAAAAGAAACTCAAATTCACTAACAATAATGCCACATATCACTGACCAATGATGTGGAAGGAGTATATACAAATTGTGAGATTAATGGAAGTATAAAAATAACAATAGGAGAAGCCTTGCAATTTTAAAAGCTGGAAGACGTTGAATTCAACCTTAAGTTTGTTCTCAGAGAGAGAGGAGACTACTGACTGTACGCACCTGATACAGAATCTAAAAATTCTCCATTGATGAATAGCTTCGTAAACTTAATTGTTGGCATCTTAACAAAAGACTCGGAGATTCCATTAGAATCGCTCGTCATCTCTCTCTCTCTCTTTCGCTCTCTCTCTCTCTCTGTCGGGTTTCGATTTGCATAATTGTATTCATTTAACATTACTATATAGGCTTGATTGAATGATAGATACGAAGACAGGAGCTCCGTGACAAGAAGTAGTAAACAAATGAGGGGTTATGTGGAATCCATATATTGACCGCAAACAAACAAATCCGAGCATCGGACCAATCACGCGTTTAAAAGTTGACCTCTATGTTTAATTTAGAACAGAAACCAATAATTTCATAGGTTTTATAATCAGATGCATACAAATTTTGTCACGTCGCAAATGCTGCATTGTGACCCTTGTTCCAAAGATGCATGGATGGATGGACTGTAAAAAACTTGACACAGTCTTGTCTTTTTTTCGGCTTTATATGGTGACAAGGACTGATTCTACATTTATCTAATATTGAACTATATTCATATTATCCTACCCTAATCAATTATTTTTCTTCAAATATAATAATTAGTTTATGTTTAGTTCATAGCTAGAAGCATGGTATTCTGACCATTTCCAAAATTATTGACATATATATAAATTTGGTCGGTGAAATATTGGCTTTTATATGAGAAAATGATATTGCATAATTGGTACACATTTTAGAATAAATAAATTAAAATCAATAAGAACTTCAATGACGTTGTTTGCAAATTTATTAAACTGTAGAAGAATTTCTGAATTCAATTCAAATAACATTGAACGTGAGACTCTCAGAGTAAACTTTTTAAATGATGGAAGTTTCACAAATGAAAAAATTCTACCAGCGAGCAGAATACCCAAAAAATGACTCCCAAAAACTAGTCTAATCATTTTATACTCCCTACCTCTGTTATTAAAATTATATACTAGACAGAAACTTCTTTGGTCAAGCAATTCCCTGACCACTTCTAACGTCAAAGTTAGCTCCGGTAAGGTGTGCAATGCCAAGAAAAAAGGATGACTGGAGATAAAACATTTGGGAAGATGAAATAAGTTTCTCCTAACTAAAAGAATTTGGATCCTTTTTAATTGAATTATTATGGGTCAAGTAGATGCATTTCGTTATTTTGAGAAGGGGAAAGCTTTTGGATAGTGAAACGTCATCAAGGATGTTTATGGACATGGAGAAAGATACCAAACCTAAGAAATACTTTATAATTATTTTTTTCATCAGATTGGGGACGGTCAAGCTACTAACTTATGGATTGATCCATGGGACCCTAAAGGTTCTCACATTAGTATTTAATCACATAGAACTATACATAGTTCACGTCTCCATTTGAAATTTAAAATTTCTACTAGAATTCACCATAATTTCTCGCCTCCTGCCAATTTAAGAGAAATAGTTGAACTCCAATCCTATCCAATCCCTTTTAATCTGAACACCACCAGGAAATATAGAGTAATTTCGCTAGGTCATCCCTCTAAAACTTTCATACATGTTTTTGCCTTCAACATTTTGAAGCCTACTTCCACCATAGTTTCTTGGCATCACCTTGTCTAGAATAATTATATTATTCCTTACTATAGATTTATATTATAGTTGACAATTATTAGAAAACTTAATGCACATGATAGACTTTACCCCGATTAACACCAAACTTATGCACCGTGCTCTAATTATCTTGAATCTTATGACCATCTCTTTTTAATTGCACCATCTCTAATCAAACTTGACTTTTTTTCTCTCTAGATCTTCAACCTTAACTAGGCTATTTCCGCCCATGTTGAAACCATTTCCTGGATATCTAGCATTAGAAGAACGAAATGCTATCAGTCTACCATTACCATTGTTTCACTTTCCTGCATACTCTATGTTATATTGACTGAAAGAAATTGGAACTCGAAATATGTTGAAAATGGATATAAATTATAATCGTAAACTGTATCTATAATTAAAAAAATTTAACTTTTTATCTTATTTAATTCTACAGTTAAATAATTCATATCCATAAGTTGAGATTAGTGTCTAACACCATATTATGACCATCTAAATATTGGAAATTTCAAAGTAGTTTTGATCATCCTTTTCATACACAAATATTTCATTTAATTCAATCATTTCATTATACAATGCTGTAATTGGACATAAAGTATAAAAATAATATCTACTTTATTTGAGTCCAATCATATTAGTTCTTCAGCATTAATGAATGATTTTGTTAGTGTAAATTTAAAAATTATTTTAAAAATATCATTCTACCTTGTCCATAAATTTTTCTAATCAAATACTAATAAAGAATAATGGAATATTCTCCCTAATTATTTTAGGGCAATGAATCCCATATTGATCACTTAACTACCTTTATATGGTTTATGATATATCTAATGACTACTAACTGAGCTATCCTTAACTATGATGAATCATAAGTAGTATCAAAATATATTGTTTTAAATATAGGATAATTTGGAGATCTCAATTCAAAGGATCACTTATATAACCGAAGGAACACTTACATAACCGAAGGAACACTTACATAACCGAAGGATCACTTATAAAATCATTATAATTAGCATTTCCATATACACATAAGTAATTTTTTGTATGAAATTCTCATATCAAATTAGTTCAGTGAACTTATTATCTAATAAGTACTCATATGTTACTTTAAGGATCTTTATGATTTAATTTATAATATTGATTATTTCTTTCATAAAGAAGAAACATAATGTTTAGTGGTCTTTGTACTCAGTTTCTAGTCTTAATAAAGTAATGAGTAAGAATAATTTAGGAATCAAACCTAAATACGATATGAATCTTATAATTATGATCTCATCATAATTTCATTGACAAAGTACATTTATCCCATGAAACTTATCTTATAAATCAGTTAATTAAAGTCTAACTTGATTAAATTACCTATTTTCTCAATAAGATTCAATATATATTATTAATCCTTTTCACCAAATATTTTATATCAATCTTTAAGTTTTTCAAACTTTATAAATAAGTTCAATTTCATTAAATTACCATTTTACTTACTAATTGCTCTTTGTGTGTATCTATAATATTCCTAACTATATTAGTGATAGATAGAAATTATAATCCTAAATTATATTTAGGTTGGATAAATCAAACTTCTTCAATTTATATGTAATTTTCTAACTAAAGTATTTTGTTGGCCCTATGTGGAACCTAAGATGGGGTGAATTAGGTTCTTAAGAATTTTCTTTACTATCAACCTAAGTCTTATTATCAATTTTAATTAAAGGCGGAAGCTAAAGAAAAATTTAATTGTACAAATTAAATAACAACAATAAATTAAATAATTAAATTAAATTCATAAAAATAAAAGAGAAGGGATGAAGAGATACAACGATTTATTCTGGTTTGGCACAATCAATTGCCCTACATCCAGTCCTTAACACCTCTGTTGAGATTTTGTTCTTATTGCACTTCAACAAGAATACACAGTACAATTTTTTTTTACAGGCTCAAGAATAACCTTTCATTCTCCCTTTTCTATGGCTTAGGAATAACCTAAAAACACTCTTTTTTCTAAGGCTAAAGGAGAGCCTACCATTTTTCTTTTTTAACACTTAAGAATAACCCCACAAAAATATCTAACCACAACTTCACCAATAGTTCATACACCCTCAAGAATACTCCTCAATAATGTATAAATACTTTCTCCTCTTCTTGGATACATAAACAACACTCAAAACACCTATTTATACTCTTCATAAGCTCAATTAGCCGTTGCTCAACATTCATATTCATTAAATAATTTATCTATTGCAAATATAACCAGTTCCAACTTACCATTACGTACTTGTCATTTTGGTTGTCCAAATGACCTTATTGGTTGACAGATGATCATTCGGTCGACTGATAGTCTCATTAGGTTGTCCTATGGCTTGATTTGGTTGAGCTTCTCTTCATTCGATTGACCGATGTCCTTATTTGGTTTATCGATGTGCTTTACTCGAGGCTGGTAATAACCTGACCACAAATTAATTTTGGAAAACTCTCTTACACCTTTCAACTGATCAAATAAATCTTCTATCTGGGGTAATGGATATTTATTCTTTATAGTCACCTTGTTCAACTGTCTGTAGTCCCTACACATTCGTAGGGTGCCGTCCTTCTTTTTGATAAAAAGAATTGGCGCTCCCCATGGTGACACACAGGGCTGGATAAACCCCTTGTCCAAAAGTTCTTGTAACTAAGTTTTTAACTCTTTTAACTTTGTTGGAGCCATTCTATAAGGTGGCCTTGAAATAAGAGCAGTACCAGGTATAACTTCAGTAGATAATTCGACCTCCCTCTCAGGTGGTAAACCTGGTAATTCTTCTGAGAACACGTCAGGAAACTCGTTTACTTTTGGTAAGTCTTGTAAATTCACTTTCTCCCTTTTTGAATCCAGTATGAAAGCCAAATACATCTCACAACCCTTTCTCAGAAGTCGTCTTACTTGCATGCCTTATATGACATTCCTCAAAGGACTAGGCCAAATACCATGTACTATCTCATAAGGAGTGTTATCCATTTTATGCCTTATGTTAACTCTACTTATGAAATAGCATGCACACGCAATTGCTTT